>JADRCC010152387.1:0-12737 GCA_019843855.1 Hylomyscus alleni
GGGGGGGGGGGGAGTGTGCTCCATTCAGCCAGCATCTGAAGCTAATTGGTGAATTTCCAGTGCAATGTAAGATCTTTCCAAAAAGTAAGATGGAGACTTACTATCTCTGAGTATCAAAGGGTGGGATCACCCAAGTGACATCACTATGGTGGTAGTCAACCTTAAAGCTTAGTGTTTGTGGTCGCAATTAGAGAGATTGAATCTGCAGCAGGTATTGATAGGTGTAGGTGTGAGGCAGTGAGTGAAGCAAAGGAACTGAAAGGGCTGAACAAAGATACATTGGGGTGCATTCCAACCCATCCTTTAGAGGTTTTGCTCCACTGTCAAGGTGTGTAAGCTTTTGAAATTATTTTACAAAGACAAAGTCAAGTCTGTGGAGGTGGGAACAGGAGAAGATAATGGGAGTTGACTTTGCAATCAAAGAATATTATATACACATGTGAAAATGTTATGATGAAACCTATTGCTTTCCACAATAAATATGCTAATAAAAATCAGGGGAAAAAGAAACAGACAAACGAAAGAAAAAACATAGGAAAAAAAGAAACAAACAGAAGAATCTAGTTTGATACAAGATCACACTTCTAAAGAAACATTACTAGTGTAAGGCAAAATGTTGATTTTTGTTTTGTTTCTGCCAGAAAACTATGACCCTTATCTAAAAGAAATAATTAATACTACCACCTACAGGCTTACTTACCTTTCTGGTTTCCACTGCAGGAAGCATTTTATGGTCAATAGGATGATACTTACAACATACCTTCAAAGATATCTGTGTTCTAATCCCTGAAATTTGTCAATGAATTACTTTACATAGCAGAAAAGTCATTACTGTGGTAATTAACTTCATATTTTTGAGATGGGAGATTATCTTGGAGGATCTTGCTTACCAAATATTATCAAGAAAACCTTTAAGTGGTGAAGGAGAAGGCAGAAAGCTCTGTGTCAGGGAAAAGGTAAGTATAAAAGTATAGGTGAAGTGAAAACATAAGGGTTCTTAGGGTTGGATGGTGTTTTGCTGGGGCAAACATGGGAAGGAACATTTCCTTGAAGTGGACACAGGTGAAAGAATAAGGCAGACTCTTGAAGGAACTTTTAGGTGAAGCAGACACAGGAGAAAGGATGTTCTACTAAAGCAAGCTAGTGAAAGGACACATGATGAAGGATTCTTTGCTAAGAACATGCATGTATTGGTCCATCTTACATTGTGTAATTGAGTTGCATTTGTTGGGACTCCATAGAGAGAAAGGCACCAAAAAATTTCTGGTGATGTGCTGCAGTTTCTTGCCTCTTCCTCAGACTCAGGCTGATTGGCAGAGTGATATCAGCTGAGACAGACACACATACTGAGTCAAGACACATGGAAGACATGTGATGTTTGGAGGTTATAAATAGGACTCATCAGACAATGAGGGAGGCCGGGCTTGGCTTGTTTATAGAGCTAGTTGTGCAACACTTGTGAGTTTCCTGTCTTTGCTGATCTCCCCTTCCCTGAGAGAGGGACGGCTGAGAATTTCTCCTGGTGTTCCTCCTAGTCCCTTATGCTGGCTCTAGCCAAGGCTGAGGCCTGGCTTTCTCTGCTAGATCATGTCACTGCTGTTGCTATCTCAACTCTACCAAACTGTACTGCTGGTGTATCCATGAAGTGATTGTGAGTGGATTGAGTTGCCGCTGCCTGCTGACCTGTGAACTGAACTGCTGATTTCCAGACAACACAGATAGGAGTTGCTCCAAAGAGCCTTTCTAAATAGGTCCACTTCCCTCATATCCTTTCTTTTCCACTACCTCTGGTGGGTGGTGGGCTAAAGGAGGGGCTAAAGCATTTAAGAACCATCATTAAAAATTAAGATTTGAAGAAATTAAACTTACATACCAGTTACAGTGATGATGCTGTGAGACGAGGAAAATGACCTCCAGAATTCTAAGACTAGTCACTGACCCCGCGGTCCTATGTTACAACAGCATAATGGATAATTTTGGTTGCCAACTTGATTTGGTCTGGAATCAATTAAGAACCCAGCTCTGGGTGGTCTGTGAGGGTATTTTACCATGGGAAAAGACTTATAGAGTTGGTAGCCCCGAAATAAAGGGTCCAGAAAAGAAATGATACTGCTTTTGCCTGCCTGTCTTTTAAATTTGTCTAATGGATTTACTCTGCTGCTGCTGCTGCTGCTGCTGCCACCATCACTGCCATTTCAAGCATCCTTTGCTGACATGGAAACTCAGCTTCTTTGGTCTTCTAATGCCAATGAAAAAGCAACAGTTCTCCAGGAATTCTTCAGCCTTGTGTCTGCCTTGTGGACTGAGCAGCTACCAGGTTCTCATGGCACTTGGCAGTTCAGGATTTTGTCTTCTGGTTGTTTTCTTTCCACTCAAGACTGGGGGCAGGATGGACAAGGTAACTTTGGGAAGAGTCCTCCCAGAACTACTGCCCTGTGCTCTGGTCCCTGGTTCCTATCTAGTCCCTGGGGATGTTATAGTTAGTATATTTTATATAAATACACAGAAGAATAGAAAATATAAAATCTGAAAAATTGAGGGAAAGTGAGGAACTTGGGGAGAAGATAGAGCTACAGATCTTGCTCAGGCCAACTTGACCTCTTCTTTGACCCCTTTGACTTCTGGCTTTTCCTCCTTGGTTTTCTCCTCTTCTGTGACTTATTTTGTCTCTTCAGGATCTTTCTCTTTCTCATCCTATGTTTTGACTCTTTTGGCTTTTGTGAAGTTAGAAGAGTTCTTGTGACCACCTTCTCCCTCCTCATCTGAATCCAAGAATTCTTCCTCACAGGCAATGTGTTTGTCAGAGGAGCAGATGGAGATGCGTTTGTCAGGGTCTTCCTCATCCTCATTGCTACTCTCTTCTGGGATGGCATCCTCAGGTATGGCCTGCGGGGCATTGGGCAGCATTCTCAAGTTCTCAAAGAGCCACTGCTTGATCTTTTCCAGGTATTCATTAGTGGTCTGATTAGTCACATTGGAAGGCAGATGTGAAGCTTAAAATCTAGTCCAAAGTATTCAAAAAGTCATTGTATGGCAGCTCATTAAGGATCTCTGTGTCCAGGGCCACAGCTGTTTTGTAAGTCCAACACGGAGCAACATTACAGATGGTGTAGCCACCTCCTCCCAGCATTAGCATAGGCAAGTTGAAACTCTTTATAAACTCCATACATTTGGCAAACCCTTTGATGGTCAGATTGAAGCAACTTAACCAATCCCTAGACACTGTATGGGGAATTTGAGTCACACTGTAAGACCACTGCACTAGGTTGGAACATCTCTTTTACTTTGGACATGAGTGGCTTGAAGATGGCTTCATGGGATGCATCATCAGTGCAATCTCACAGTGGGTAGTTAACAGCATAGTACTTGCCTTTGCCAGCCCCAGTATCCCATAGGTCCTCAGTTCCTAAATACGGATGTACTCTCTGTATTTATGAAGGACACAGTCATGACCCAGTGTTGCAGCATTTTCTCTGTACAATCACATTAGGGCAGTGACAGGCCTGTGATTGGACAGGAATAGGGAGGCAGAGTGAGAAGTTTAGGAGGAGAGGTCAGAGAGCAGGAGAAGCAGAAAAAAATCATCATGGAGGCAGGGGAAGAGGACCCTTCATGATTTTATCAGCCACAAGTAGCTAAGGTTTTTACATGGTTAGAATAATTGGGTTAAAACATTATCATTTGGCTCTGAAATTATTGTATTGGCATCTTGTAAATTGTGATCTTATTTACATATAAACCTGATTGGAAAATTAAGCCTTAAGAGTCATGTTTTGTTTTTTTTTTTTAAGAGTCATGTTTTTACGGGGTAACTAGGCGCTAGATGACTGATTGTGGGGTGTGTAGAGTGTTGCATGTAAGCGATATGATCTTGCTAGCTGGGAGAAAATAGCAGGAGCCCATCGGAACATATAGTGATGTAGCTGGCCAGTACTGGCACTAGAACATGGTCCGGCGGGAAGGAGAATTTGCGGGGTGATCATTTTTAATATTTCCCACAACAACCCAGTCTGTAGTATAGAAAACCTCTTCCATGCCATTGCCATGGTGAATATCAATGTCAATATACAGCACCCTCTGATGATACTTTAGCAGTTCCAGGATGGCCAAGATGATATCATTGACATAACAGAGCCAGATGCTTCAGAATTCTTTGCATGGTGCAGGCCCCCAGCGATGTCTGCCTGCTGCTTATTGAGTTTCACAGCACTTGAGACAGAGCCATACATGGACAACTGACAGAACTCAAACAAGCCATCAAATATGGACAGTCCTCGCCAATGATGAATCTCTGCATCTGCTTGCAGTATTCAGACATATTATCTGGGTGAATAGAACACCAGAATTTAATGTAGTCATCACTGCGGTACTTGGTCATCTCTTCAGCATTGACTTTGTGAGGATGATAGACTTCCATTTTTCTGGTAGAGATCATAGTTAAGAGGCAAATTGTGAGTCATGCAGATTTGGTGAGGCTTCATTGGATGCCCTTGCCCATAATAGTAGTTTCCAATGTCCCCATCGTAGCAGACTTTTATTTTGGTGCCCTGAGTCTACGCCATGTTGCTCTCAGCCCAGCACTCCTGTCAATCTGTCTGCCCATCCGCCTGCGGCTCCTCACCATATCTGACCCAGGGGAGGGATCCACCTCCATGTTATGATTTTCATATCAATGGACATACATTAGCCAAGTATGGATGAGGAAAGAGATTAGCATTACATACAGTACAGACAGGAAGGGCAGGGGAACAGCCGTGGGGTTCAGCCTCTCCAGGCTGAATTTATGAGACAGAACTCAAGGAAAAAATCTTCAGGATGTGTTTTAAAATGTCTGATTTTACTTTTAGCATATAATAAAAGATGTGTGAGAACAGATTTCATCTAGAGAGAGAATTGGCATTTATCCTATATGTGGTTAAGTAATCCAAAAGGAGGCCAAAGATGCCCTTTTCTAGTGGAAAGAGGAAATGCCTCTTTGGATACTGTTCATGTTACTGAATTTAATCTGTTTGTGGCTTCAGACTCTTATGGAAACCTAGCATATTGTTGGTGGCTTCTTGTGAGCCATATGGCACAGCTGAGTGATTGTAACCAAGGATCTGGGCTGTTCTCACTTTAAGGTAAAGAATACTGACACCTGCATTTTCATGTCTCATGAAACAGTGGTTAAAATGTCCATTATAGCAGAACACAGATGCTTGAATTGTCTGTCAGAGGCTTTCTTTACTAATCTCCTGTGTATTTCTCATTCCTGTCATGCTGATAGTTAAGATTAACTGTCCCAAGCAATGTCCAGGTGACTGAACACCAGTGAGAAACTGCTGTTAAGTGGGACACCAGTGGGTTGCACAACGGGACCACAGACTCCAGGTTCTCATGCAGTGGTCAAATAACATATCTTCTCTGTTTTTCTAAAATGAAAGAAAGCTTTCATGGTTTTACTGCCTCCTTAGAATTGTCAGAGTTTGAAGAGATTATTTTCTGACTTAGCTTGTCCTATCTTCTAGAACAGTTTCACTTGGTATTCTCTTTCTAGATCAGATTTTGGAGGGTTGATAATTTTATTATTTATTTAAAATATAAACTATGATTTCTCAGAAATTTTCATATACTTCTTTAACTCAGTATTCTAGTACATTGTTTAGTAGGTATCATATGACTGCACATTTGTGTGAATGCATATGTGTGTGTGTGTGTATGCACATATGAATACACTTATGTAGAAGTCATAAGAAAACTTGCTGGAATTGGTTCTCTCCTTTTACTCTGTGGGTCCCAGAGATTGATCTCAGATTATCAGGCTTAAAGGTAGGTGCCCAGTATTAAGTCATCTAGTTGACACCTAAGTCAGTGTTGTAAAAGGCTCTCTTATTTTGAGATTCTAGAATTTGTTGAACAAACCTGTATTTTCCTTATACTGTATGTTTTCCTCCATAGGCAACCCAGTTGACATTATGAGTACAAATGGACAAAGTGGAATTTGAATCCTGGCTCATCTGCTCTAAAATCCCTCTCCAGGGGTTTAAGAATAGGAGATGAGTTAAAGAACACCAGAGCCACAGACTACTACTAAAATACAAGAGAATGCTGTGTGTTTTTTAAAGCATTACTCTGCTGTCACTTCAGTTGGCTCCTGCCACAGGACCTTTGTCTGTTCTATTCTTTGGCTAGACTACTCTTCTACATATGCGTGTATGTCAGTCTTTCCTCTGGCTCTCTGATCATGGGCCATGTTCTCAGGAACTTTTTTGCTGGTCACCCTTTATAAAGTATAGCAAAAGCAACCCATTACCTTGTGCTTCTTAGCCCTTGGTTCTGCTATTCTGTTAATTCAGAGTACTACTTTTCACCAAAAATTTTAGTTCAGATTTGCTTCTTAATGCCTATTTGTTTGTGTCTGTATGGTGCTAGCTCTGGGAAGTAAAGAAACAGATTTTCCTGGTTTTGTCACTCCCGAATCACCTACATCATGCAGCTTTGAAAGAATTCAGTTGTTCCTTGGATTCAGGGCTTTATTCACTAGCACCACTCCTAAGAACTCCTCCTGTACTGAGGGTCCATCCACCATTTATTTGTGTCATTCTAATCTCCGCCTCCACCTTTATTTGGCCAGTTCTCTGTGTTTCCATTTAAACGACATTGAAAGCTAGCCTCATACTTTTACATCTCTTCATTTCAAGCCCATTAGAAGGCACTTCCTTCAGAATGTCTATTAGAAACCAATTTTGTTTAAATTCTCTTCATTACTTCCCCACAAGCCTGCCATGTTGCCTGACTTCCTAGAAGCAGAGGATAGTGATCTTGTCTGAAGCTTTCCTGACTAGAGCTACTGAAATCAAACCATTTGGCTCTCTAGCTTTGTGATCCTAAGCCTTAGTTTTCTCATCCTCAAAACAGAAGCCATAGCTTAGAACCACGAGCATGGTTAAAAGAATTGTAAAATCATTCATGTGTGTGCCTAGTCCCATCAGAAGGAGTTGACAGATGGGATGTGTCAGTATCCCTGAATTCTTCTTCACTCTACCTATTCAATTCAGACCAATTTCTGCTGACCTTTCCTATGAAATTGTTATAGAAATAGTCATATGTTCACAGACCTACCAGTTTAGAATAGCCACAGGCATGTAAATATAAACTCTTGAGAAACCCAAAGAGGTTTCTCATAATCCACTTTCTCCCACATCAATCCTGTCTTCCATCTGACTGTCAAACTGAAAGTGATTGTTATTCTTCCTTATTGACTTGACTAGATTTTGAATAATTTAGGTGTGTCTATGAGGGTTATTTCCAGAAATGTTTAACAACAGAAAGAAGACTCACCCTGAATATGAGCCATGTCATCCTATGAGCTAGAGTTCAAGAATGATTTCTAAAAAGAAAATAAGAAGCCAGTTCACCAAAGGACTGTGGTTTTGTGCTTGCTTTTGTTTTCTCAGAGCCTGACACTATCTGGATCATGATAGGAGCTCATGAAGAAATGCTTGTGGATAAATAAAAGTGGAACAGGCTATATCACCCATTACTCTTACATCTCCCACAGTGCTGAGAACTAGAATAAGTATTCAGTATGTAAAGAGTGATAGAATTGAACTTGTTGAATTGTATATATTTCAACTTGACCCCAGTGGAAACAATTTCCAGAAGTCAAGTCTGGTCACAATCCCATGCTTTCTAGAGCTTACATGACATTACACAGTGTCACTCAGCCAAACATGGGCTGAATGACAGGAGTGTTTCTCACTGCTGCTTCCCATAGTTGGCACTGTTCACTGAGAACAATATGTAGTGCAGAGGAGGAATGATAATGCTGTCCAGTCCCAGAGAAAGTTCATGTAGGCAAAACACTGGGCCATATAGAAGGACCACCATAGTAGCTAAAAAAAAAAGTGGGGGAGGAAAGGATAGCCTCTGTAAGCAGTAGATGTTTCCTGAACTCATTCCTTTTATTATTGATTATGAATTACTATTAATTATTTAATTGATAGTATTAATTATATATTAAATATAAAATCTCTGTGTGTTCATATGTTCATGTAAGTACAGGAGCTCATGGACATTTGTGTGGAAATCAAAACACTAGGGTGTCAATCCTTACCTTGTTTGAGATAGGGTATCTCGTCTGCCTCTTTTTTTTTTCTCCAGAATATATGGCCCGTGAACTTTCAGAGGTTCTAGAGATTCTCTTGTCTTCTGTCTCCCATCTTTCTGTGTAATTACCAGTGTTACAGATGCATTCTAACAAGTCATGTGGGGATCAAAGGAAGTGCTTCCCAGAGTAACCAAGATTTAACACAAATGTCCGTGTAGAACACTAGCCTGAATGCTTTATGCACACTGCCCCACTCACAGTCCACACATACCCACCATGTCTTCATTATGGCCATTTATAGATGGTGAAAATGAGCTTTTAAAGTTGGGGTAGGGAGGCTGGGCTTGGAATAAATAAAAGTCCTGCACTTTTGTTGGGCTGCAGCATCTCTTAAAACCTTCCATAACAACTTGGAGAGACTCTATACTTCTGAAAGTTCAAGGGTGATCCTGATGCTGCTGTTCCCAACTCTCTAACTCCTCTCTGGTCATACCATCAACATTGATCCAGCCAGGCCTTGTTACTGAAGGCCTTCCCTTGTCTATGCGTTTTAGGATATCTCCTTTTTTCATAACTAGAATGTCCTGTCCCTTAGTCACCTAAGGGACACCATCAAAATATTCCTACACAAGACAGTCTCTCTTTGTTCTATCTTCCCCAGCAACCCTGACATTCTGTTGCTACTATCGTGACAATGATCCCCATTTTTTTTTAATACTTAGTATTGTTTTTATCTATTCTCTATGATAAATTCTTACTTTTCCATGGATGGTGACCTTGTCCTATTTATTTTTTATGCCCAATTACAAATAGAAGCTTGTAGAAATGTTTAATAAATGCCATGTTCCTCCACACCTCTGGACTAATTATTGTTTAACTCTGAACTTTCAGCATTATATTGACACACCTACATTTCTGCCTATTATTCACAAATTAGTAGTATCATATAGGACATATGGGGCAACAAATATCCACAAATGCAAAATGCACAGTTAATGATAACAGTTACTGGGGACGGTTCAATATGCACAAAAGCTGAGAAGTCTGGAATAACAATGCAGTTCTCAAGGGATTCTGGAAAGCCTTGAGCAGACCTTGTGACCTTCTGAGGTAAGTAAGGTCTAGAAAATTATTTCTTCATAGTGAGGCTAAGATAGTTTTACTTTATGCTTTCTCCTTCTTTCTCAAAGGTATGAAGGAATGTTCTGAAGGTTATTCAAGAAGGTTGGTTATTCAAGTGTGATATCATGGTAGCCTGAAGTAAAAAATGACTTCCAGAAAATCTGTCTTCTCAGACATCAAAAGGAACCGCAAACATGTAAAAGGAAAGCTAAGGAGAGGGCTCAGCTGATAAAGTGCTTGACAGAGAGCTCTAGTTTCAGTTGATAGACTTTGCCTCAATGAATAAGGTGAATGGGGTCAATGAAAACTCCAAATGTCAGCCTTGGGCTCCCACATGCACCTCCTACACATGTGTGTCCATATATATGTGAACACATACACATGCAAACCAAACACATATATAGTTGCAAAACTGAAAAAGAATTGTTCTTACTCAAGTTCATTTTATATAGTTTTTTATAAAATAATATTGTTAATACATTTTAATAATGACATCTTTAAATGAATAACTATTTTTATATTTCTTTACATTTACTTTTTACTTCAATGTAGTAAATTTTATACTGTATTAAGGCATACACATGCATACATATCCAATATAAATAAGACTACTTCTGGGTTCTCAATAATTTATACTACTTCAAAAGGGGTTGGTCATGGTGGCACATGCCAGTAGGGTATTCTGAAGAGATACAAGCAGGAAGATCAGGAGTTTGAGGCTATCCCGGGCTATACTTTTAGGTCTTGGCATAGTGGTGTATGCCTTTAATACTAGCCTTCTCTAATCCCAGCATGCAGGAGGCAGAGACAGGCAGATCTCTATGTGTTTGAGTCCAGCCTTGGTCTACATAGCAAGTTTTGAGCCATCCAGGGTTACAAATGAGACCCAGTCTCAATTTAACAGCAATAAAACAAGAATGCAAAGGGGTTATAAGACCAAAGTTTTGAATGTGTTGGTTTTAAGAATTGGTAAGTTAATATTGCTTAATTTGATGCTCCAAATTGATATTGGTAGAGAAGTTTTTTGTATGGATGCTCTTGTAAAAAGTATCTGTCTCACGCCTTTCCCCTCTCCCCTCTCCTCCCTTCTGATAGCTCTCTCTCTCTCTCTCTCTCTCTCTCTCTCTCTCTCTCTCTCTCTGTGTGTGTGTGTGTGTGTGTGTGTGTGTGTGTGTGTGTGTGTGTGTGTGTAAATAACACAAAATTTCTTCTCCTTACAAGGACACCAATCCTATTGAGTTCAGGACCACTGTAATGACCCCAAAGGAACTGACAACCCTGTTAATATTGGATCTGTAAAGATTATACTCTGAGGTGCCAGGGTTAGGATTCTAACATTATTTTTATGTAAAATCCACTGAACTCATAACAAAGCTAAAGAACATATAAAGGAAAAAGAAGACGGAGAAAATTCGGAGCTTAAGTTGAGTAATCGATTTCACACTTCTATCCATGGTAATGAAGAACAAAGAAAATTTCCCAGTTACAAATACTTGTGCTGTGTTTTGCCTGTAAATATATGAAAATGTTCAGAGGTCCAGGTCATGCTCTGAGGCTCTTCAGTTAGTTTGAGGCTGGCCAAATAGAATGTGCTGTGCTGAGCAGGAACTTCATGTTCTTTGAAGATAGCCCTGCTCAAAGAACACTGGATAAGGAGAATAATCTACAACTGAACGTTTTAGAACCAATTCAAACATCTTTGTGTCAGAGGTTTGGGAAATCCATGGAAGAGGAAGAAAAAGGTCTTTCCAACACTCTAAAATGTTCTATGACTATAGCTTGCAATGACAAGAAATGTTTCTAGGAAAAAAATTATTTTAGTTTATAAATTTAGAGAAATAAAAGATAAAGCAAGGCTGAAAACACTTTGTTGCAGCCATGCTAGCCAATTCAGCAAGGAACCCAACCTGATACTGTGGGACACTGAGCCCTACTCCTCGTGGTCTTAGAAGTAATGAGAAAACCCACATGCATTAGAAGAATCCTCACTTTAAAGGGAACACTATGTCACCTACCTGATCCAGCAAGGCATAACCAATCACTATGAACTTTGAAGCTTAATGAAACACCTATTTATTAATTCCCACTTGCCCCAAGTCAGAAATGCAGCCTGTCTTAAATGGGTTCCTTGGGTTCTGGGCTCACAACACTGCAGTTAGTATGTTGCTGCCTGGATTCTGATCTGAAGGCTTGGGGGAGTCTGTTTCAGATTCACTCAGAGTATCTAAGTACTCAATTCCTCCAGGTTGTAGGATTTCAGTCTCTGCGTCCTTGCCAACTGTTGCCTGGGAGTGGTCCTTCAGCCATTCCAGATGCCTCTTTCTATTCTCAGTCAGCAATTGTGAGTTGAGTGAGTCTTCTCCCACATCTAAACTCTATGATGTCCTCTTTTGTTCCCACTTACTACTTACTAGGCAACCCAAAAATCATCTCCATGGTTTAAGCATAGCTGGTAACCTCCATTACATCTGCCAAATCCCCTCTAACACACAGCCTTGTAGGTGTGGCTGTAACATCAGGCCATGCTGTGTTTCTGGAAAGCCCATATCTGGAGACTATATATTCCATTCAGCAGAAGGTTTATCTCCTCTCTATTTTCAAAAACTCTTCTAAATTGCTGCCTAGCTGCTCTAAATGATTGCAGTGGTTCCCTTAGCAACAGCTGGAGTTGGCAACCTCTTTTCTAATGCAGACCACTCTAGTGTACTTTTCCACTGAATATGCTTCCACAGCATATTTAAAGACATCCCCCTCTCTACTGTGCAAACCCTTCACTGTTGTTTGCCTATGTGCATTTCCAGCCTGGTGCCTCATTGTTTTGTTCTCTCTTGCTCTACCACTCTACACTTCTAGGCTAGCTGAGTCTGTTTTTACCAATCTCAAAACAGTATTCTCTATTACCCTTTAAGTTCTATAAACTGAGTTTTGTGCCATTATGTTGCTCTCAGTCTAGTCCAGGGCCCAGCCCCACCTGTGCTGGTTAGGGTTTTTTTTTCTTTCTTTCTTTTTTTCTGTCAACTTAAAACAAGCTAGAGATCATCTGGGAAAAAAGGAACCTCAACTGTAAAAATGCCTCTATCAAATTGCCCTGTAGGCAAGACTGTGAGGGTATTTTCTTGATTAGTGTTTGATGTAAGAGGGCCCAATCCACTGTGAGAGGTGCCACACTGGATAGGTGGTCTTGGGTTGTGTTTTAAAACACATAGCTGGCTGAGCTATGAGCTGGATGAGCCATAAAGAATAAGCCAGTAAGCATAGCTTCTCTATGCTTCTGATTTAGTTCCAGCCTCCAGGATCTTTCATTTTGTTCCTGCCCTAATTTCCCTTCAAGACAAATAAATCCTTTCCTTCCCAAATGTGTTTTATCCCAGCAACAGAAAGCAAACAAATACACTTCCCTAGGCAGACTCTATGCACTCCAAAGGACAAAATACCTGCCCCAAAAAAGTGCAAAGCAAGCATAAATATGCAGAGTTCTTTGAAGACCCAGCAAGCAATGAAAGCTAAGCAAGGGTCATTGGACAAC
>JADRCC010152388.1:0-12962 GCA_019843855.1 Hylomyscus alleni
CCTCTACTATATACATGCTACCAGAACAATCAGTCCCACCATGTATAGTCCTTGGTTGGTGATTGAATTCCTGGGAGCTCTGAGGGTACTAGTTAGTTCATATTGTTGTTCCTCCTAAGGGGCTGCAAACCCTTCAGCTCCTTTGGTCCTTTCTCTAACTCCTTCATTGGGGATCCTGTACTCGGTTCAATGGATGGTTGTGAGCCTCTACCTCTGTATTAGTCAGGTTCTGTCAGAGCCTCTCAGGAGATAGCTATGTTAGGCTGGCTTGTCCTTCCTTCAGTCTCTGCTCCATAGTTAGTCTCTGCAACTCCTTGCATGGGTATTTTGTTCCCGCTTTTAAGAAGGAATGAAATGTCCACATTTTGGTCTTCCTTCTTCTTGAGTTTCTTGTGGTTTGTGGGTTGTTCTTCCTGTATTCTGAACTTCTGGGCTAATAACCACTTATCAGAGAGTGCATTCCATGTGTGTTCTTTTGTGATTGTGATGTGTGTTCTAGGCTAATAACCACTTATCAGAGAGTGCATGCCATGTGTGTTCTTTTGTGATTGGGTTACCTCACTCAGGATGATATTCTCCAGATCCATCCATTTCCCTAAGAATTTCATAAATTCATTGTTTTTAATAGCCGAGTAGTACTCCATTGTGTAGATATAACACAATTTCTGTATCCATTCCTCTGTTGAGGGACATCTGGGTTGTTTCCATTTTCTGGCTGTTATAAATAAGGCTGCTATGAACATGGTGGAGCATGTGTCCTTATTACATGTTGGAGCATCTTCTGGGTATATGCCCAAGAGTGGTATAGCTAGGTCCTCCGGTAGAAGTATGTCCAATTTCCGGAGGAACTGCCAAACTGATTTCCCGAGTGGTTGGAAGTTATGGCTTTTAGCAGGTAGGTAAGACCAGTAAATATTAGAAACTCTCTCCTGTTAGGTGACTGAATTGTAAAGATATGAGTACCATTCTTTTCTTATTTAGTTGTTGTAGATAATGTCAGGAAATCCCTTATAAAACATCTCAATCAGTATTTATCTATATTGAACCTAGCAGAGGTATTTAAATTAAGTTCAAGACTGTCCTTTGAAATGTTCAAAGGTGATGAGAGGGATGATATCACTTTGGCATTTGCAATTTAGTAACATTTTAATATCAGTAATATTTTAATTTTGAGAATAATAAAATATAAACTTCTATCAAGAACACCTAAAAATATATAGATAATGTGAACCTTAAATGGCATAGTGATATTCATCTTGCTATTTTCTAAAAGGTAAGGATTGTAAGTATCTACAAAAGGCATTGGAGAGGAACGGCTCAAAATTTAGCAATAATCAGCAAAGAAACACCAAGCTCCATGCTACAGGATATAAAAGTGTGTAGATTCATATATACAGAGGCACATGTATATCATGTATATGTATAGTTAACATAAAGTTGAGGACATAAACCTATAGGGTGTCATATATTTGTCATATATTTGTCATACCCCATTTTATTGGTTTTTCAAGACAGGGTTTTACTGTGTAGCCCTGATTGCCCTGAAACTCACTTTGTAGAGCAGGGTGGCCTCCAACTCATATATCTACTGACCTCTGCTAACTGAGTGTTGAGACCAAAGATGTGTGCTACCACCATCCAACTGATACTTGCCTTTCTAACTTTAATATGAAAATATACTTTTAAGTAGGAAGTCATTTGATGATATACATAGCGCTAGATACAAATATGACTTGCATACTGTTGATCTCAGAAAGATTGTATAGAGATTTGATTTATTTTATGAACCAATCTTAAACCCTGTTCTTTGGCAGTTGATTGATAAAACACTGTTTGTATAATAAAACTATAGATAATAAGGATGCCATATAAATTTATCACTGTTTATGATGGTTTTAATGTAGAAGAAAGAGCTATGCTTCTGTCTTTCAGTGGATTGTTCATAGCTATTTTTGTGGTTGACTTTTTGTCATTTTAAAATAGTGTGGGATTGTAGACACTGGTGTTCGATTTATTAATTTTTTTTTAAAGGTTGTTCTTTAAATATGAACCTGAGGAGTTGAGAATATAACTCAGTGATAAAATATATGCTCTCATTCTAAGTCCTTGTGTTTCATCCCCAGCAGCACATGCACAGGTGCAGGCATGCATGCACCCACACACAAAATTCAGTTACTCTTATTGCCTATGTGGCCTAAAACGGTTTTGTGTTTGAGTCATTTAGAGATCTGAGTTACTCTGTCTCACTTATTGGTACCTTAGACTTTCAAATTCACTTGATGTCTTTTCTTCAGTTAAAAGAAGGAAAATTTAGTAAAATGTCTCTCAGACTCTCTAAATATCTGGTGTATATAAAAGGTATCTGATATAACATTTTACCACCTAGCCCTCTGCTTCTAACATTATCAAAACTAATAAAAATAAGAATTTTTCTCCATTAGCAGATGGCTAACATGAATTAACTTCATATATGCTGTCAAAATAAGCATAGCTATATGTATTTGATAGTTTGTGATTTGTTTACTTTAAATATATGATATTTTAGATTCATTTATTTTATGTGCATGAGTATTTTGCCTATATACACGCGTGCGGATCATCTGCATGTCCTTGGAAGTTAGAAGAGGGTGTCAATTCCTATGGAGCTGGAGTTACAGATCACTGTTGTATACCATGTGGGTGCTGGGAATTGAACCCAAGTCCTTGGCAAGAACAAGTGCTCTACCAAACTATCTATACAATTGGATTTATGTGGTTTATAGTTACTTTTTAAAGCTTCATAAAATGTTTCTTATTTAATGCTAACAATGCCTTAGGGATTTTAAAGGAGGTTATTTTGCTTGTGAGCCTAGCCTTTAATGGCTGAGCCATCTCTCCAGCCCTTTTTTTTTGTTCATTCGGTTGGTTTGGTTGGGTTTGGTTTGGATTTTCGAGACAGGGTTTCTCTGTGTAACCCTGGCTGTCCTGGAACTCTGTAGACCAGGCTGGACTGGAACTCAGAAATCCACCTGCCTCTGCCTCCCAAGTGCTGGGATTAAAGGCATGCACCACCACAGCCCGGCTCTCCAGCCCTTAAAGGAGGTTTTTTAACAGTTAGATACCTTGTTGATTCCACTCCTACAAAGTAACATATTTAGTTTCTACGTTTATTTTTATTAATCAGAAATATAAATGTCATGTTTAACTAAAAATATACTTTGAAACTCCTAATTAATTCCTCCATATTTTATCTCCAAATTTCAAATTTTAAAAACCATTTTTGAAATATGTCTCATACAAATTCTTTCAAAAAGTCTTTTTTTATGTATGTTGAAGTTAAATTAACATAAAACATTAGATAGATACAGAGTATTTCAAGCCTGTAATGTGTGCTTTATTTGTAGTAGATTTTGTCTCCCTGTTTTCATTTCTGTTCCTTTTGGGGAACATTGAAGATTGATTCTAGGGACTCATTCCTGCTAGGAAGGTAGTAATATTCTACCATTGAGCTATAGACCCAGTCCTGCTTTTATTTTCAGATATGAGCTCACTTAATTATTCAGGTTGGCCTTGAACTCAGTCAGACTGGTTTTGCTTTATTTGTGGTAATGTTGATTTACCCTAGTGTGTGAATGGGATTACAGGCCTATGTCCCTGAGCTTATTTGCCTTTCTGTTTTCATGGACATTAAGCCCTGCTGTGCTTCAGTATTTTGATTTCTTGCAGTTCAGGTAATCAATTTTCTTTCTATTCAATGTCCCTTTAAAAATCTCAAAAATTTTTGTTCTACTAGTATAAAAACTTCTTTGATGAACAATTACTACTCAATACTCTTAGGAGTTTATACTTCTTGAAAAGATGATAAAAATAAGTTCAGTGACTTAATTTTAAAGAAATTTTGTCCTTTATTTAAAGATCCCTATATAACTGGGATCTAAAGTGGATAAAGATTTTATTTCCATTTTTATAGTTGAGGAATCAAAAACGGATGTAATTAGAATAAATCACCTAAGTAAAAATGAGTTTGCTGCCGTCCTTTAGTTTTTAACCATCAGGAGAAATTTATAATTTTAAATAGATAGATGCTGCATTCGTACATAAAGCCTAGTATACTTCAGCCTTTTTCTTCCCTCTTTGGTTAGCCTTTTGTTCTATAGTCCTGTGAAGCTGCTGTATTTGAGTTGTAATAGATTACTACTAGATTGTTGTCATCTCCTTTTCATCCTAAAGGCTGATTTCCTCCCCATAAACAAATCAGCTCGTCAAATGAGTGAAGCAGTAGAGTATTTGACTAATTGGTTTATGCTTATCAGTGTTTTTTTTTTCTAGTATTACAGCATTCTTGGCTTTCTATATGTAAAGCAAAAATGATCAGAATATAGAACCTGTGGTTGAGCCTTTTCAACTTTTTTTTAATATTGACTATATTTTAGAGATTTGGAGAAATATCTAACATTGTATTCACTTGTGCCTCAGATTTGCCATTTAATGTGAAAAATATAGTGAACTCTGGAAGTTATTAAGTTTTTATTTTTCAATAACAACTTCATTTTCACACATCAACTCAGAGTAGGTACTGTATATGTTTCTAGGATTGCCCTAACAAAGGACCACAAACTGAGTGTCCTAACCATCAGAAATTAATTTTCTCACAGTTATGGACTTTATTAAGTCTGACATCAAGGTGTTGGCAAGATTGATTTTTCTGAGAGCTTTTTCTTGGTTTTGTAGATAGTTTCATATTGCATACATCGTGTGTGTGTGGGGGGGCTTCATGGGCTTTTTAAAAAAGATTATCATCAGTTGTTTTGGATTATGGCAGAGCCATAAGTTATTATTTTATCATAATTATCTTCTTAAATGTCCCAGTTCAACACATCAGGTTTGAAAGGACTCAATTCAGCCTCTCTTATACATTTCCTTTTGTTTCTTTGAAGGGAGGATAATTTGTTTCTAAAAAAGTTGTTAACTTCAAGTATGAATTTTACCTTTGTGTCTCCAGGATGTGGTAATACAGAATATTAGCAAGGAAATATTGTGTTGAATTACTGAGTTATTAAATCATATGGTACATGATAATATTCTAACATATCACAATTTTTACTGGAGAAGAACAAATGTTGATAAATTTATTACAAGGTTAAGTTTAGTACACATTCACACAATTACATTGACAGAAATGGATCTACTGTCTTCTAGTTCTATTATATAATAAAAATATAATTTAGTATAAAATATATTACTTTTAAATACAAATAACATAGATATATACATATATTCTACTTTTGTAATCTTAAAAATGCAGCAATTTGAGGGCTGAGCCTATAGCTCAGTCGTAGAGTACCTATAGCTCCTATGCAGAGTACCTTAGGTTCAAGCCCCATTACTGCACACACAAACACACACATACACACACACATACACAAATATCTTAAAATATACATATTGAATTTTAATAATTTTTATTTTATTAAAAACTAAGAAACTTGCTTTATAGGTTAATTTATTTTTATTTTTTTAAAGCATGCTTTAAGCTTTAAGTCACTGACTGTATAAGAGGATTTGTTCTATTTTGACATATAAGCTATCCATTAATATTCTTTCAGAATTATTAATCATTTCTAATTGATTTATGCAGAGACCCCAAATACCTAGAATTAGAATTCCTCTACTGACACTTCTCTTGAGAGTGAATGTCTGACTTTTCTGTCATTGATGTTATTTTAATGTCAAGATGTCTAGCTCGTTGGGGCCATTCTCTGGTCCATGTTAACCACAGCCAACATTGATTGATTAATTAAACAGAGAATTAAAGGGCCAATAGATAAAGAACATTTGACTTTAGAGATTACAGAACTGAAGTTTTGAGTGTATTAATCTTGTTTCCTAGACGGTGAAATGGTTAGCTCAGAGATTATTTCTTTAGCTTTACTATTTTGTGATATGGAGTTCATGTGGATTTAAAAAAATAAAAATTCTGTTAGTTACTGTGCTTTCCATAGGGACTAGAATTACAACTCACTTGAGTGTAATTTCAAACCTGAGAGGAGTCTTCTATTATGGGGTAGAAATACTACCTGGGAGGATTCCTTTCTTTCTCACACATATGGTAGGAAACTTGTATACAGATTATATTCAGATAAATTAAGTGGCTTGGGAGAATTTTGAGTTCATAAATCATATTTTTTTGTGAATTTGCTTTGCATTGATCTGACTAGTTTGATATTAAAATACTTAAGCGTAAAGTAAAATACTATTTAAAAGGATTTTTGTGATTTTTATGTTTGCAGTCTCACAATTTGCAAGGTTTTATCTTTGCTTTCTCTGTCCCTGTCTCTTAAGCTACACTTAGTGGGGCCTGTCAACAGTTTGAAGCCCATCTGATCCACATAGCAGGTTCCAATCTGTCTGGGTAGGCATACAAGGCTCTGCCTCAAAAAAACAAACAAAAACCCACAAGAAAGGAAAGTATATCTCTGTGTTATGTCAGGAGATGAGAATATTAATAGTCTGTAAAACGAAGTTGCTTGACTTACGGAATTTATTATTGCATAACTTATGGTGTGATTTTGTTGTTGTTTTGAAATGGAGCTAACCACAAGATGTCGGAACTACACATGAATATTATTTGGATTTTGTTTTTGTTCTTCTTAGCGGGAAGAATTGGTTAAAGAGATCCCTATTACACAGCATGTAAAAGAAGGATATGAGAAAGCAGACCCTGCACAGTTTGACTTGCTCAAGGTTCTTGGTCAGGGATCTTTTGGAAAGGTAATAAATACTTTTTCTACATTTGTTTTTCTTGATATTTAACAAAACTGTGTATACACATGTACAAATCATTTCTATGGGTCTCAAGGGATGCACAGAAAGGTGACTCTTTAGTTTTATGTATTTCATTTCTGTTTTTCTTCAGATTTCTTTATACTCTTCTATAACAGTGAAGGTTTTCTAACCTGAGCTCATATTATTCTATGAAAAAAACATGGCATGTTCTTTGTTGGTTGTCTAAATCATTTACTTGATTCTTGTGAAGGTACTTTTATGTTCTTTTTGTGGTTTTTCCTTGTCATTTTTGTCTCTGTAACTTAGCTCTGCATGAAAATTTAGAATTTCTCCTGTAATTCATGTGTGGACTCATCATCTTATAGCAAAATAGAACTAGCATAGGTGACTCAGAAATCATGTGCAAGTTTTGCTTTGAAGAATCGTTGAGAAAATTCCTTCATATACTCATTATTGTATTTGTTTATTAAGTATTTGGTAATATTTCTTGGAAATGAAGTATATAGATATGGATTGTGAATCTTGTGTACCTATAATCTAATGAAAATTATTGAATTCATACCGTAAGTATCTGTTAGAAAGACAGAAATAATCACTATTTCTGGGAAAGAAAGAAAATATCACAGTAACTAAGATTTAGTTACAAAGAGGAAAAGTAAGGCAATCAGGCAGTGAATACAGTGATGAAGACATTTGTAAAGAAAGATATTTACTAAGTGTGTCAGTAGGTTTATGAAATATATTGGTGAATATAATAGACATTAATAATTTGGTGGCGCATGCCTTTAATCCCAGCACTTGGGAGGCAGAGGCAGGTGGATTTCTGAGTTCAAGGCCAGCCTGGTCTACAGAGTGAGTTCCAGGACAGCCAGGACTACACAGAGAAACCCTGTCTCGGAAAAAAAAAAAAAACAAAAAATAAAAACCAAAAAAAAAAATAATTTGAATATAGTCTGGTACCTATATGATATAGGATATATCATAAACATAAAAATATTTATAGGACATAAAAGACAGAGATGACTTTGTCCATGATGTAAAGAAAGTATGATGGATGATTTTGGTTGTCAGCTTGACACACCTGGAAAATGGAACCTCAGTTGAAAGACTGCATCCATCAGTTTAGCCTGTGGGCATATTTATAAGGTATTATCTTAATTGATAGTTGGTGTAGAAAGACCCAGCACATTGTGGGTGGTGCCATACCTGCGTAGGTGAGTCTGGTCTGTATAAAGAAGGTGGCTGAACAAGCCGGAGGAAGCATGCAAGTGAGCAGCATTCCTACATGGTCTCTGCTTGATTTCTTACCTTGGCTTCTCTCCACAGAGTATAATGTACAAGCCAAATAAACCCTTTAACCCTCAAGTTGTTTTTGTCCTGGTGTCTATTACAGCAGCAGAAAACAAAGTCAGACAGGATGGAAACTAAAATTAGGAGGCTCTATTATGAAGTTGCTAGTGTTTGTAGATGACGTATTATAAAAGTAACTTGTAAATTAGATATATATATATATATTCTATAAAATTGTATTTTTAATGTTTCTGAGAGTATATATTAACTTAGAAGAACAGAGATGAAGTTTTTAATATCAAATTAATAAATGCTTAAATATTTGACAAATATGATTCCACAGAAACATTTCAAGTTATTAAAAGTTTTGTTATATATCTTCATCTGTGAATTTATTTCTTGCTTAGTCTCATAAAAGATTTAAGAATTCCATGGATAAATAACAATCAAAATTGAAAGCAAGTAGCATAAGTTAGATGTGCTGTTGTTTGCCTGTAACCCCAGCGTCCTGGCTGATGAGGAAGAAGGCTGCTTTTGAGGTTAAGCCCAGCGTGGGGGCCACAGAGTGGTTTGAACCCACCTTGGGTACATAATGAGACCCATTCTCAAGCAAATCCAAACATCAAAGGGAGGATAAAACCCCCCAAAAATGAAACAAGACTAAAAGCTAGTGGCAATGTAGACAGAAACAGAATTAATAGAGTAGGAAGGATTATACAAAGCCTAGAATACACATTGTTACGTACAAATGTATCACATTGGGCCTGAAAGTCTAGGCAGGCCAGAAATGACATTGACAACCACTGTAAAGAAATACATTAGTGATAACAATATCTGTTAGGTAGAAACCTACTAAACAGACAAAATAAACTTTTATTATTGATCTTCATAAAAAATAATATATAACAAAATGATTATTTTTCAGGAACATTTTCATATTAAATGAAACACTATGCTGTTTTATGTTTAGTTCTTAAGTTCATGGAACACTTTGTATAGGAATTTTGGTTTAACAAATAGATTGTTGAAACCCCTTTTAAATTCATAGTACTAAGATACAAAATAGTGAGGTTTATATAGTTTATCAATCAAAAAATATTTAGAAGGTAGTTTTTGTTTTGCTTCTTATGATGTGAACATACTTGCTTGTCAGTATTGCATCATTTGTGTAGGCATTCTGTGGGTGTGACTTGTTATATGGTGATCATATTCAGGAATTTGGCCAAGGCTGTGAATAAGATAAGTGTAGGCCCAATTCCAAGAAACTTTGGGCTGTACAGGCTTCCTTAAGTATAAGCAATAGGAGTTTTAGATCATGTAGTTTTATGATACTAAATGTTTTAGTCTATTTAATGGGAACAGAATCCTACTAATGCCAAAGTCATATAAAACTGCACATTAATAAAACAA
This sequence comes from Hylomyscus alleni, assembly GCA_019843855.1. Taxonomy (NCBI): domain Eukaryota; kingdom Metazoa; phylum Chordata; class Mammalia; order Rodentia; family Muridae; genus Hylomyscus; species Hylomyscus alleni. The sequence continues at coordinate 9,466 of JADRCC010152388.1, forward strand.
GGTTTAAATTAAGATTTAAATGAAGATTAAAAACAGTTCAAGTAAAAAGTCAATATGAAACAGAATTGATTCATAGAGAAGATTAAAAAGTGGAAAATAAGATATTTAAGCTCACTTGGTAACATTAGGATTTATTGTTCATATTTTTTATTGAGATACTTTACCATCATGACCAATTCTACCTGGCAAGTAAGCATTGCCTCGGATTATTATTTGTTATAAAATAAAATGCCCAAGAATTCTAAAACAAATGAATATTCATATCAGTAGCATCTTTTGGTCTTTATTAAGGCGTCAAATCTTTGTTTGATTTTGTTACTAATCTTCTGATTCACACATTTTTATATGTTCAAAAAATGCTTGTCTATTTGTATTATATTCACAGTTTGATTTAATGAATTAAGTAAAACGTGAGCAAGTATAAAGTACCTAATTATAAATTATAGTATAATTACATTTATATGTATTTTATAACAGAACATAAGGGCAAAAAAATGTATAATTAGTACACAGAAAGCAAAAATGTCTTCAAGTTTGGAGGGAATACTAGCGGAGGATATAGAAGGAATTGGAAGAGAGTTAGTGGAGGGGTGGGCTTGATATAAATGCATTATAATCTCAAGAAAAGTGAATGATTTCATCCCATGTTTTAGGGTTTTGAGATGTACATTCCTCTGTTATCTTCTGCCAGCTGTAATAGTTTCTTCTTCCTTTAAGTAACTTAATACAGCTTCAACAAGCTTAATACACAGTATAAGAGCCAGGGGTTGGGGAAAACTATGCAACCATATTTTCTGGATATGACAAAATTGATCCATACACGAACTCATAGGAACTGTGGTTTTCAGTATAAGACTTGCTCTGGATCAAGTCAGTCAAAATTCCATGGGGAATGGAGTTGGGAGGGTGTTGGCATTCTCATAGTAGGCCCTAAACTCTTGCACATGCTAGAAGCACTAATTGGTTAAGTTCTTTATTAAAAGAAAACATGGTATTAGGAGAAATATGATGGGATTGGAACATATTGGGGAGAATAGGGGTATATGTAATCAGAATACATTGTATGAAATTTACAGGAATAAATAAGAAAATATATTTAATGTGGTAAAGTGGCTTGAACTGTGAAATTCACTTAAAAATATTTCCCCTATTAGGTTTTTCTTGTTAGAAAGAAGACTGGTCCTGATGCTGGGCAGCTCTATGCAATGAAGGTGTTAAGGAAAGCTTCTTTGAAAGGTATGGAATTAGAAAGTTTATTAGAATAGAATTTAGCAAAACTTGTTTTAAAAAATATGTTGCATATTGCTTGTGAGATGAATAGTTGTAAGGGGAGTTGCTTTTAGCATTGTTAATTGTTATAGTTTTCAAGTTATCAAATGATACTTCTGGGGTCCTCTATTGTTGTATAACAATTTTTTGAATGTGTATCTAAATAAAAATTGAATATCAGAAACTATAACGTATTTTCCTCATTTTAATCTTTTTTTTTTTTTTTTTTACTTTTTGTCTGGGTGTTGTACATTTAGAAAGCACAATTACTCCCTATAATTATATACACTGTCTTCTAGACTTATAAATTAATACTGACCCTCATATATTATAAACCTATATCCTAGCTCTAAAGAGGTGGAGTTTAAGATTAGCATGGATTTCATAAAACTCAGGCAGAGAGGAAGGGAGAGAGGGATAGGGGAAGGAGGGAAAGAGAGGGAAACAGAGAGACAGAGACAGAGAGAGAAGAACAAAGAGAAAGAACACAAAGGATATTATTAAGTTCAGTTTTACTTCACATGAAAACTTAAAGAAGTACATATTAGCCTAATATGCCACTTTAGTTTATCTCTAGATTTAAACTAAATCTGTTGGTTTTTGAAAATGGTTATCTAGGAATATTTAGATTTAATTCAATTGTTTACTTATGAAATTACTTATATATTTATATTTTGATTGGTAAATGACAGGTCTTTACTAAGATTATGAATAAGTATAACATATCAGTACTTATGATTTTAGTTCGAGACCGTGTTCGCACAAAGATGGAGAGGGATATCCTGGTAGAAGTAAATCATCCATTTATCGTCAAACTGCACTATGGTAAGCAACCCTTTTATTTATGGAATTAGAGAACTGTAATGTTTTTCAGATACTACTATAAACATTATGTAATATATTCAGCAATATAAAATATACCTGAAATATGCATTAATAGCTAGCTTTTAGATGAACTCATTGTCTTACGTGGGCTAACCTAATTAAGGTAACATGATAATGTCTTCCAAAATCCCATCAAGTATTAGGGAGGGGGTCTTGAAGTCTCACCTCATGGCTGATGAACTCTTGCCAATTGATAGCGTTGGCAGAGTTAGTTTTCTTCAGCAATGCAGTCTCTTTGCTTCAATGCAATCCATGCTTCAATAGATGACCCTACACCCATGCTCATACTAGTAATACTCTGTGTGAACTCAAAAGTTCAAATGAGCACATAAAATTGGGGGGCAGTATTGGTGGGAGGCTATGGGAGGAATTGGAGGGAAGGAAATGGGGGTAAGTTTTTTGTAAACACATATGCATACATGATATTCACAAAGAATAAAAATGTAGAAAATGTAGTGTTTCTAGTGAGATGTAGTAGTACCTCCAGTGATCATAGGCTACTATGATCATTTATATAAAACATTCAGATGTTTATTTACAAGGACAGTAGTTTTTGGCTCTAATCAAGAGAGCTAGCTATGTGCTTGCTTATATTAGTTAGGTTCAAGTATTTTGCAATACTTAAGTGGTGAGATCAGTAAGAAGCAGCAGAAATAATGGGGGAGGGATGTTTGGACTCGGGCATTTATGAATTTGAATCATGTCTCTATTGGTAATATATCAAAGAGATTTATAGATTTGATTTTACAGAGAATAAATAGATCAAAATAAAGCATTAATGAAGTTTACTATACCATTTAATTTTGTGCATTTAAAATGTAACATATACTGATTTATTTTTACTATAATTTTTGACCAAAAGTCTTTTAAATTACAAGAAATTCTGGCTCCTTAATTTTTAATTCTTTCATAATGTAATGGAATAAAAATAGCAGTATTTTAGAACCTCTTTGTGTCTCTGACATACCATGAGATTAAGAATAAACCCCTATTGTGGCTAAATACTGTATTAAATGAAGTGGACTGCAGAAGTGAAACAAATTCATAATTCCTAGTAATGTATAAAGGATGAAACTGTAAATAAATATGCAAAGGAAAGTGAAATAAATACCACAAAAGAAGCAGGAAGTACAAGTAAACCTCAAAAATAGTCGTAATTTTGATGGAGTGGAGATTAAAGATGCTATATGGAAATGTGAAATTGGGAGGCTCAGTAGAGGAGGTGACCATATTTTTTAGCTCTGTAGAATGTGATAGATAAGTTTGGGAGACGAATTTCAGGCAGCTGCACTAGAACAAGATATTTCATTATCAGGAAAATTTTTGTGGTAGAATATTTTTGT
>JADRCC010152389.1:0-10106 GCA_019843855.1 Hylomyscus alleni
GTATATATATATATATATATATATATATATATATATATATATATTTTTTTTTTTTTCAAGAGACATATTATAATGCTTAAGAATAGTAACTTATACAATGAGGAGGATGTGGTTTCAGAACCCAGTATATTTAAGATAAAACACATATACATTTGTATGTACCTGGAATACAGCATTGTGTAGGCTGAGACAGGAGGATCTTTGTGGCTTGTTGGGTGTAATTCTAGCATAAAAACTGTGCATTTCAGGTGAAGGAGGGAATCTGCATCAAAGAGATAAAGCAGAGAGTAACTGGAGGCTAATCAATATATTACTGCTGCCTCTATAAATGTTCATAAGCACACAGGCCTGAACATATGTGTGTTTACCATACTCACATATCTACATATTCACTCAATTTTTAGTAAATAAATAAAATTACATTGCTATTAATCAAAAGATAAGGAAACTACTTAAAATTACATATTTATGTTGATATGAACACCATCATATCTAAGAAAATCTCTTAAGAAATTAACTAAAAATTCAGTGAGGAAAATGGGAAGGGAATTAATAAGTTATATTATGTAATAACTATTTACTATAAAAGAAAGCAGTAAGAAAGTAGAGAAAAGGAAATATAATGGCATGAAATATGCAGTAAGTAGAAATTATAAAATTTTGATAATTGCATCATTTTAAAGAAAATATGTATATATTGTTATCTCATTCTAATAGTTTAATCACATAACAAACTCAAAATTCTTTTTCAACCTTTGTGTTATTATAGTATTTTCATCTTCCTAATAAACTAGTTATATCATAAATCTATATGTAATTAAATATTAAAAATTATATCTCTGAACAGTTTTGTTGTAAGAAAATTGAATAACCAGGAAGAATGCTTATCTTAGTTGTGTTTTCTATTCTTGTGAAGATGCACCATGACCAAGGCAAAGAATTCAGTTGCCGTTGGCTTACAGTTCAGAGGCTTAGTCAATTGTCATCATGGCAAGAAGCATGAAGCTATGGAAACAAACATGGTGTTGATGAGTAGCTGTTAAACAGGCAAAACAAGACACTGGACCTGGCTTGAGCAATTGAGACCCCACAGCCTAGCCCCACGGATGTACATCCCCCAGGAAGGTCACACTTACTTTAACATGGCCACATCTCCTAATCTCTGTCATGTAGTACCACTCTCTATTGACTAAAAATTCAAATCTAGTAGCCTATCAGTGCCATTCCTATTCAAAATACCACACACTGGTAAGAATTTTCTCTGGCTTTTAATCTAGATTAATAATTTTATTTAAAATCTTAAAGCTTAGAAAATTGTAATATTTGAAATGAGCAGGCCAGTTGCTAAGGACAACAAAAGGAGCCCTTTCAATTGGGTTTAAGAGTTTTTATTTAAGGAGTTCATATAAAACTACTGTGCCTTTCTGTATTTACTATGCATGATATCATTAATTAGGACTGAATGTGGCTGAGATATTCAGTATTTATTTGCATATGAAATTTTTCTTTCTTTTTTTAATAGATATTTTCTTTATTTACATTTCAAATGATATCCACTTTCCCTTGATCTCCTCTGAAAAAAAACCTATACCCTACCCTCTACCCCTGCTCACCAACCCACCCTCTCCCACTTCCTGGCCCTGGCATTCCCCTACACTGGGGCATAGAGCCTTCACAGTACCAAGGGCTTCTCCTTTCATTGATGACCAACTAGACCTTCTTCTGCTAAATATGCAGATGGAGCCATGAGTCCCATCATGTGTATTCTTTGGTTGGTGTTTTAGTCCCTGGGACTCTAGGGGTACTGGTTAGTTCATATTATTGTTCTTCCTATGGGGCTGCAAAGCCCTACACCGCCTTGAGTCCTTTCTCTAGCTCCTTCATTGGGGATTCTGTATTCTGTCCAATGGATGGCTGTGAGCCTCCATTTCTGTATTAGTCAGACACGGGCAGAGCCTCTCAGGAGACAGCTATCAGGTTCCTGTTAGCCAGCACTTGTTGGTATCCACAATAGTTTCTGGGTTTGGTGATTGTATATGGGAAGGGTCCCCAGGTAATGCAGTCTCTGGATTGTCCTTCCTTCAGTATGTGCTCCAAGTGTTGTCTCTGCAACTCTTTTCATGGATATTTTGTTCTCCCTTCTAAGAAGGATCGAATTATTCACACTTTGGTATATCTTCTTCTTGAGTGTCTTGTGGTTTGTGGATTGTATCTTGCAAATTCCGAGCTTATGGGCTAATATTCACTTATCCGTGATGCATAGCATATGTGTTCTTTTGTGATTGGGTTACTGCACTCAGGATGATATTCTCCAGATCCATCTATTTCCCTAAGTATTTCATAAATTCATTGTTTTTAATAGCTGATTAGTACGCTATTGTATCAATGTACCAAATTTTCTGTATCCATTCCTCTGTTGAGAGATGTCTGGGTTCTTTCTCGCTTATGGCTATTATAAATAAGGCTGCTATAAATATAGTGGAGCATGTGTCGTTATTACTTGTGGGACCATCTTCTGGGTATATGACCAGGAGTGGTATAGCTGGGTCTTCTGGTAGTACTATGTCCAATTTTCTGAGGAACCGCCAAACTGATTTACAGAGTAGTTGTACCAGCTTGGAACCCCATCAGCAATGAAAGAGTGTTCCTTCTCCCCAACCTCTCCAGTATCTACTGTCACCTGAGGATTTGATCCTTGTTATTTTGACTGGTGTGAGATGGAATCTCAGAGTTGTTTTGATTTGCATTTCCCTGATGACTAAGGATGTTGAACATATTTTAGGTGCTTCTCAGCCATTCATTATTCATCAGTTGATAATTCTTTGTTTAGCTCTGTACTCAATATATTAATTGGGTTATTTGGTTCTCTGGAGTCTACTTTGAGCTTTTTGTATATATTGTATATAAGAACTCTATCAAATGTAAGATTGGTAAAGATCTTTTCCTAATCTGTTTGTTGCTATCTTTGTCCTATTGACAATGTCCTTTGCCTTACAGAAGCTTTGAAATTTTATAAGGTCCCATTTGCCAATTCTTGATCTTAGAGCATAAGCCATTGATACTCTGTTCAGGAATTTTCCCCTGTGTCCATGTATTCAAGGCTCTCCCCCACTTTCTCTTCTATTAGTTTCAGTGTAGGACAAAGGTATTGTTTGTTTGGTGTCTATGTTACTCTTTTCAGTAGCAGTAGCCTGAAATATACCCCCAACACTAAAGAGACTAGAACACAGAGGTAAATTCTCCATGTAGGAACCAGGTAGATTTCGTCATGTTCAATGACTTTTGTTGATATTGTCTTCATTAATAGGGCCCCACTGGCAGTTTTCAGAGGACAACTATTAGTTTGCAAAAGCCTGAATTGGTAGGGATTTCTGTAAGGTCACCTTAGTAAGCAACTCAATTGAATGTACTCCAGTCTGGCCATGGATACCTTGCCTGTCCACAGGACTTAGCCAGTTTAGATTCTGTACCCTGCATTACTAGGTCTCCTTATGAGAATCACCTTCATAAATTCCAGACAGATCAAACTGTACTTGATTTCCACAGTACCTTAAAATAACCCCAAACCCCAGTAGTTTATCCCCATGCTCTCTCTACCTACCCTTTCTCCCCACTTCAGTCTGGTAGCCTAGCTCCTCTCTATACATTCCCTGATTGCATGCTTAAAATTTACTTTCTTTATTCCTTCCTGGGAGATCTCTATAAACAAATGCATACTATACTTATCTCTCTGGGTCTGGGTTACCTCATTCAACATGAATTCTAATAATTTACCTGCAAATTATATGATGATATATATTTTGACAGTCTTTATTTTTTTGAAATATCTGAGGAATATTTCATTATGTAAATGTACCACATTTTCTTTATCCAGTCTTCATTCAAGGACCATCTATATCATTTCCAGTTTCTTGGTATTATGAATAAATCTGCAATGAACATGGTTGATCAAGTATCTTTGTAATAGAGTAGCACATTCTTTGGGTATTTGCCAAAGAATAATATAGCTGTATATTAACATAGATAAAGTTTCAAATCTGTGGAATCATTATATTGATTTTCATAGGGGCTGTACAATTTTTCATTCTTGCCAGCGTGAGATGCCACTTTGGTTATTGAGTGTTATTTACCTTACAATGGAATATCAAAATAGTTTTGATTTGAATTTCTCTGATGGCTAAATAAGCTGAATATTTCTTTATGTGTTTCCAGCCATTTAAGTTTTCCTATTGAAATTTGCAAGCATATGGATGGAACTGGAAAATAACATCCTGAGTGAGGTAACCCAGACCCAAAATAACATGTAGGGTTTGTATTCACTGGTAAGTGGAAATTAACCAAAAATTACACAATATAGATGATACATCACACAGACCCTAAGAAGTAAAACAAGAAAGAAGGCCCAAGTGAGGATGCTTCAATCCCACTTAGAAGGGGGAACAAAATAATCATGGGAAGGAAAAAGAGGGAATGACTTGGGTCAAGAGAGGAATAGGGAAGGTAGACAGGATCCAGTATTGGGGAAGACAGGAGAGAGGCTCAGAGGGTCAGAAGAATGAATGAAAATATGAAGTTACTAGGGGTTTGGGGGTCAACCTCTAGAATGTTCCAGGACTATATGTGGGTGATCTTAGCTAAAATGACCAACAGTGTGGAAATAGAACCTGAAGAGACTACCTCCAGTAGTTAGACAGGGCCCCCAATGGAAGAATGGCAACATAAACCCACCTTCAAAAGTTTTGACCCAAAATTATTCCTATTCAAAGGAAATGCAGGGATAAAAGGAGCAGAGACAAGAGGAACGGCCAACCATTGACTGACCCAACTTGGAATTCATCCCATGCTCAAGCACCAAATCCTGACACTACTACTGATGCTACATTGTGCTCATAGACAGTAGCTTAGCATGGTTGTCCTCTGAGGTAGTTACTGAGAAGGATGTAAATAATTACAGTCAATCATTGGACTGAGGTGGACAACCCCTGTGAAAGAGTTAGATGAGGGACTGAAGGAATTGAAAGGGATGGCAAACTCATAGGCAGGTGGATAGTATCAATTAACCTTGACCCCTTGGAGCTCCCAAAGACTAAACCACCAACCAAAGAACATACATGGGCTGGTCCAAGGCTCCTGGCACATAAGTAGCCAAGGACTGCCTTGTCTGACATTAGTGGGAGAGGATGTGCCTAATACAGTTGAAACTTGATGCCCCAGGAAAGAGGGATGCCAATTATGGGAGAATCCTTTCAGAGGTAAAGGGGGCAGATATGTCTGTGGACTTTAGTTCGGAACTTCAGTTCAAATCTATTGATCAATACATCTGTTTTTCTGGCAATACTATGCATTTTTTATTATACTAACTCTGTAGCACAACCTGAAATCGGGAATAATGAGACCTATACCAGTTCTTTTTTTGCTCCAGATTGTTTTGTTATCCTGGCTTTTAGGTTTTTCCATACATAGTTGAAAATTGTCCTTTCAAAGACTACAAAGAATTATATTGGAAGTTTGTGGGGGGATTGCCTTGAATTTGTAGATTGTTTTAGTTAGGATGACTAAACATTATTACTAACATTTTTACTATGTTCATCCTACCAATCCATAAAAGGGTGATCTTTTCATCTTTTGATATCTTTTTCAATTATTCTTAAAAGCTTTAAAATTTTTGTCTTTCATTTGGTTTGTTAGTGTTACATTGAGATAGGTCATAATATTTGATTCTATTGCAAGAGGTTTTTTTTCCCTGATTTATTCCTAATTTTCATATCGGAGAATATTGATTTCTTGAGTTAATTTTGTAACCAATCTCTCTGCTGAAAGTGTTTATCTACTGTAAGTGTTTCCCAGTATAATTTTTATATTCACTCACATATTACCATATCTTCTACTAACAATGATATTTTGACTTCTTCTGGCAAAATTAATCATGTTGGTCTCCTTCAGCTGTCTTGTCTATGTAACACTTCAAGTACTATACTTACTAGATATGGAGAGAATGGACATTTTTGATTTGTTCCCAATTTTAGTAAAATTGTTTGATTGTTCTCTCCATTTAAATGAATGTTGTCTGTCGGTTTGATATAAAATGTAATTGCATCAAATTTACCCCTATTAAAGATTCTTAATTAAAAGGAAGGTGCTAGCAGAATGGGAAAATAATAAAAATCATGATATAATTCCATTGAGCCTATAGACATGTTGAATATTGAAGTAATTCTGAGATAAATTCAAAATAATTGGTATGTCAGATAAAACTTTTCAAATTAGTCACAGTGGTTACACCAATATTGCACAAAATGAACATTAATAAAAATGTTACTATAAATAGAAATGGTTATTTTATTCTAGGAAAGATGGTAAAAGAAACAGAGTAAGAATTTGAGTAGATGGCTTAGGTTATAATACCTTGTTGCTTCTCTACAGGACTCAATTTTACTCAAGGACCATCCAAAGTCACCCTGTGAAATACCTTACCTCTGAATAACATATCACATCAATATCCACAACAAAAGATTCCTGGAATATTGTGGCAAAATAGCTGGAAAGTGTTAAAGACCTGGAGGAGAGAGTGGTGCCCTGAAATTCTGTCTTCAGGATACATCAACACTATTTTCACTGTGGTAAACTGGAAAAGACCTGTATTATACCAGTCCCTCAAATTTTTCATTTTGTAGGTTGTTTTTCATACAATACCACTTATGATTTATGCTTTAAGATCAAGAATTGACAAATAGGACATTGCAAAGGTTCTGTAAGGCAAAGGACACTTTCAATAGGACAAAACAGCAACCAACAGCTTGGAAAAAGATCTTTACCAACCCTACAACCAATAGAGGGCTAATATCAAATATATATAAATAACTCAAGGAGTTAGACTCCAGAGAACCAAATCATCACCTTATTAAAAAATGGGGTACAATGTTAAACAAAAAGTTCTCAACTGTGGAATACCAAATGGCCGAAAAGCACCTAAGGAAATGTTCAACATCTTTAGTCATCAGGGAAATGAAAATAAAACAGTCCTGAGATCCCACCTCACACCAGTCAGAATGGCTAAGATCAAAATTTCAGGTGACAGCAGATGCTGGTGAGGATGTGGAGAAGAAGGAACAGTCCTCCATTGAAGGTGGGATTGCAAGCTGGTACAACCACTCTGGAAATCAGTCTGGCAGTTCCTCAGAAAATTGAATATAGTACATCATGAGGACCAAGCTATACCACTTCTGGGCATATACACAAAATATATTCCAACATGTAACAAGGACTCATGCTCCATTATGTTCACAGCAGCCTTATTTATAATTGCCAAAAGCTCAAAAAAAAATGCAGATGTCCCTCAATAGAAAAATGGACACAGAAAATGTGGTCCATTTGCACAATGGCATATTACTCTGCTATTAAAAAATGACTTCATGAAATTTGCAGGCAAATGGATGGAACTAAAAAATATCCTGAGTGAGGTAACCCAGACACAAAAGAACAGACAGGGTATGTACTCACTGATAAGTGGCTATTAGTCCAAAAGCTCAGAATATGCATGATATAATCCATAAACCATATGGAGCTTTAGAAGAGGGAAGGCCAATGTATAAATGATTAAATCCTACATAGAATGTTGAACAAAATAATTACAGGAGGTAGAGGAAGGAAGGGGTCTGGAAGGGAGAGTGGAAAGTGAGGGAAAAAGGGAGGCAGGATCAAGTATTTGACTGGATAGGAGAATAGTATAGAAGGTCAGGAAATTGAATAGAAACAGGTAGCAGTGGCAGAAGGAGAACTGGGGGTAGTCACTAATAAGTCTCAGACTCTAGGGAAGTGAGAGGCTCCCAGGACCCAATGGGAATGACTTTAGCCAAAATACAAAACAAAGGGGAGATAGAACTTGTGGAAAGCAACTACAGAAGATAGGCAAGGCCCACAATTTATGGATCGATCCATCCACATATCTCGAAAATTTTAACCCAGAAATGTTCTTTTCCAAAGGAAAACAAGGACAAAAAATGAAACAGAGACTGATTGAAAGGTCACCCAGATACTGCATAGGGACCCATCCCATTTGCAGACACTAACCCCTTAACTCTATTGTTGAAACCAAGAACTTTCAAACAGAAGCCTGGCTGTTCCCTGGGGGTTTATACCAGCACTTGACCAATACAAATGCAGATGCCCACTTCCAATCATCGAACTGAGCCTGGGGGTTCCAATGGAAGCGCTAAGGGAAGGACTGAAGGAGCAGAAGTGGATTGCAACCCCATAGGAAGAACAACAGTATCAACCAACTGGACTACCCAGAGCTCCCAAGGACTAAACCACCAACCAAAGACTATACATGCCTCCAGATGCATATGTAGCAGAGGATAACCTTGTCTAACATAAATGTGAGGGGAGACCCTTGATCTTTTGGAGGCTTCAAGCCCCAGCTCAGGGGGATGCTAGAGCTGTCAGACATGAATGGGTAAGTGGGTAGAGAAGCAACCTCATAGAGGCAAAGGGGAGGGGTGTCTGTGAAGGGGTAGCAGGGAAGGGGAATATCATTTGAAATGTAAAAAAATGAAATGATTAATTATAAAAGAAAGAAAATAGAAAAAAGAAATATAATATTTCTTTATATAGTATTAGTCAAGACTATTGAATTATATGAACAGCTCAACAGATATTGGAAACATTTGAAAAAAATAATACTCCATTAAAAATAGTAGACAGTAATTGAATTAATAATTTGAAACAAACTATAGATGAAATATCAATATGAAAATGGAATATATGAAATATATTCATCAATATGAATCAATATGAAACCAAGAAAACAATGTAGTTTAAAACAAAACAAAGTAAAAGCTATATTGGATGTAGGATGTACAATTCTAACATAGTATATGTTGACCATGCCAGTAGGGATGGGATCAAGGGATTCATTTTTACAACTGCTAAAGATAAAATATTTAAAAATTAAAATAATAAAAGAAATACATAAAAATTTAAACTGTGGCTGGAAAACTGCAAAGGTGATCAAAAAATTAAGAATATCTAACATACAAAATTCATAACATGATTAGTAATTAATGTTATACTTGTGACTACATATTGTATGGTAGTATGAATTAAAATGCTCCCCACCCCAGGCTCATAGGGAATGGGATCATTTGAAAGGATTAGGATGTATAGCCTTGCTGAGGTAGTTGTGGGTGTTAGAGGAAGTATGTCACTGAAGGGTGAGCTTTGAGGTTTCAGAAACCCAAATGAGGCCTAGGGGCTCTCTTTGTCTTCTTATTGCTTGCAGATCCACGTGTAGAACTCTCATCTCCTTCTTCAGCACCATGTCACCTGTAAGCCTCTGTGCTTCTAACCAAGTTGATAATAGACTAAAGCTCTGAAACTGTAAGGAAGATGCAATTAAATCCTTTCCTTTATAAGAACTGCTGTGGTCATAATGTCTTCACAGCAATAAAACCATAAGCAAGACATAATGCAGCTTTATTTACGTATTTCTGACATTTCTTGTGAAAATACCAGCTGACAGTTTCAATGACAATTGGAAAGCTGAGTCAGTTATATAGAATATTTAAATGCTATGGATAATAAAAACTATCTTGATAATGAAGAACAATGCTAGAGGGCTCAAGCTTTCTTACTTCAATAATTATTACACACTGAAATGATAAATAGGACATGGAGATCTGTATAAGAATATCCTTAAAGGTCAATTGAATGTCTGAAAATATGTGCTTAGATTTATGTTCAATAATTTGTTTTCTATAGGAACATCCAGATAATTCATTGATAGATAAAGTTGTCAAAAAACACTTTAGCATCAATTAGATTTCTACATGCAAAAGAATGAAGTTGTACACCTCACTGACATTGTGGACAAAAAGAACGATAAATGAATCAAAACTGTACATGAAACCCAACTGTAAGTCACATATAAAAATGCAGTAATAAAACTTTATGACCTTCAGTAAGACAGAACCCAATTAGTTTGTTACCAAAAATACACAGTAAAAGGGAAAAATATGCACATAAATGAGACCTCAAGAAAATAAAGGATTTTGTAGGGAAAAAATGCCATCATTGAAAAGGTAGTTAACACAATGGATAAAAATTAT
>JADRCC010152390.1:0-12228 GCA_019843855.1 Hylomyscus alleni
ACTGCCTGGGGCTAGCTGCTTTTAAACTCCTTAGCTTTATCTTCTGCCCCTAATATGTATCTGTTCCAACATTCTCCCAACTTTAGGTGTTCTAAGACATCTAAGACAGTTTCAAAGCAGCTAGCCCCAGGCAGTCCAGCCTCAGACTGCTTCAACTAAGCCTGCACTTTCCTGGCCCCAGACAGTCCTGCAGAAAGCCTGGACATTGAGGGAAACAGCCAGCTCTTCCTGGACTTGGCCAGCATACCAACTTTCTTGGCTCATCAAAGATGTCAATGCCTTCAGACAGTAGGAAGCAGTCTAAAGAGCACAGCACCCCCATTCCTGCCTCACCATCACCTCTTCCTTTTTCCTGACCTTTTATAATAAAAGGGAAGAATGTTAGAAATCAGGCACTCCCCAGCCTACCCTTCAGGGCCTCAGCAACTGCAGATACCAGCCAGGTGCAGGTGCATTTCCACTGGTGCTACAAGTTGCATATTTTCCCTAAGCAACACACATACTGTGGTGGTTTGACTATGCTTGGCCCGGGTAGTGAGTGACACTATTAGGAGGTGTGGCCTTGGAGGAGGTGTGGCCTTGGAGGAGGTGTGGCCTTGTTGGAGGAATTCAATCACTGTGGAGATGGGCTTTGAGGCTCCTTTGGTCAAGCTCTGCCCAATCAGGGTACTCTTCTCCTGGCTGCCTTTGAATCAAGCTGTAGAACTCTTGGCTCCTCCAGCACTGTCTGCCATGCTCTGTTATGATGGACTGAATCTCTGAAGGTTTTTTCTTTATACATTAATAAAGCCAGCCCCCATTAAATGCATTTTAGTGTCATCTATGCCCTAACTTGTTCCTTTTCAGTGTTTCCCATGGTAGCAAATAATATCACATTCCTTTACCATGAGGCTTGGGCACGAAATCCTGGGATATCTTTTGAATCCTCACAACTTGTCAGCTGTGAGCAATCCAGTCACCATCTTACCATCTTCACTGTCAAACTCCTCAGCAAGTGACCACTCTCTCTAGATTGATTTGTGAATGAGAACTCCTAGAAAGAATCTGATTGGCTGCTTAGAACATTAATGATGTGGAGAGGCTGGAATAGTGAAGTCTAAAAGCCTAATTACAATTATCTTGGGTTACCTTTGACCTACTAAACAGCAATTCCTTGCTTCTTCTCATCCTCTCACTAAAAGAAAAAGACCTCACGTCTTAACAAATAAAGAACCTTCTGTAATCTAGCAAGCTAACCCACCAATCAAATGCTGTGTGTACTTAACATTTCCACCAATGTTGTGAAAGTATCTTGATTTATAGAATTCTTTGTTGTGAGAAAAATAAATGATTAATGTAGCAGTTCAACTTACAAAAGTAAAACCAAAATCAAAACAAAATCCTAACTATAGGTAAGATTTCCCCTCAACTGGAGAAATTTATTATCTTAAATTGGTTTATTTTAAGCACTTAATTAAAAGCCATAGGATATATATATATATATATATATATATATTATATATAATATATATATATATATATAAGAAATGGGCATTAAATTTCTAATATATATATAATATATATATATTAGAAATGGGCATTAAAATTAAAATGTAAAATGATCTGTAACAAAATGATAAAATTGTTCATTCATAACAGTAAGATATAAGGTCAACAGTAACACTAAAATGAATTTAAATTAATAAAAAATTAGAGGTTATATCAAAGTTACACATGCTTTCTGAGATAACTGTCCATGTTCATCTATCTCTTCCTCTGAATTGCCACTTCATTTTTATCTCCTAACAATGAGACTGTATATCAAAGGGGAGGACAGTGGCTTGTATTAAGATATTACAAATACCCATGTGTAAAGGTCACTTTCACTTGGAATGCTAGACCGACACTTACCTGTCGTATTTTTCTTTTAACATTCATGATTAAGATTGTACTAAAATATCTTTATTATACAAGCCAGTTCTAAAATTCCTTTCAAATTCCATACTAAAGCCACAAACCTCAGTCTGACTTGAGTTGAATTCCATAAAGCTTAGGGGACCACCTTAGACTGCTAAGTGTTAGGTATCAAAGAAATCCAGGAGAAATTGCTGAGAGAGCTATAATATATCAAAGCAGACATGGCAGCCAGGCTCTCCTAGTACCTGTTACTGAGTTCTGATTCTTCTTAGAAATTCTTAACTCCATGTCCTATGTAAAACCTCTCCAGGACCTGCCCTTCCTCCAGCTTTTCTTTTCTTATAAAGCCCAGCCTCTGTGGATATAGGCTGTCTTGATTCTCTTGGCTCCTGGTCTCTCTTGGCCTCTTAGTCTACAGCTCCTCTCTTAGTTCCCCCACCCTGCCCTTTTCTTCCTCTCTTGAACCTCACAAGTCCTTCCACTGTCATGGTTTAGTTCAGTCTAGACCCTTCCAGATGCCTCTGGCTGTTCTCTTCTTCATATCTGCAATAAACCCTTCTCCGCAACTATACCTAGGAGCAGTCATGTCCTCATTTTTCATTCATTTGGTGCCGGAATCATGGGAGTAGCATATATGAATTCCTTTCCAAGGGACCCAGCCTCTCTGAACTAACCTGCTGATTAGACTTTCCTAAGGTATGTATAGATCATGTGTTTCTGCTGGCTTCTCCAAACTCTAGACTCCACTTCAGACACCCTTCCTCCATCTGCTCTAACCATTTGTCTTTCCTTGTCTACTCAGTAAGTGTCTCTCTGGCTCCTGCAGTTTGCTACACCTCCTGTGCACTCATCATGCATCTCTTGGTCTCTCCGGCTCCTAGAGCCTCCTATATATCCTCCTGGGATGCCTATCACCTGGGTACCTCTTATCTCTCTGACCTGTTATGCTTATGTGGGCATCTCCTTACTAAAGATGCCCCTTCTTTTCCCCCCACCAGCGTCTCCCAGTCCATCTCTTCAGCAGTTTTCTACACTACCTTCTGTCTCTCCTCTTCTACTGAATAAATGTCACCCCAGAGTTGCCAGCTTTGTCTACTATTACTACAAAAGTCACACTGGTGCTAGAATGCTCCTCTTATCCTACTGGGCCCCTGTCTTGCAGAAAGAGATGCCATGCCTTTGTGATTTGATACATTTCTTTCTGACAGTTCTCTCATTCTGACTGGGGACACCACTACACTTACTCTTTCCTTGCCTCCTCTCCCCCAGAGCTACCTACTCTATCTCTCCTTATGCCCTCCTGGGCCTTGTATGGCCCTTCCTCTCTTCTTTCTCAGACTCAGGGATTTTATTAAAACCTCAATGTCTTACAAGAAACAGCTTGGCCTCAGGACAGATCAATTCAATGGCCAAAGATTGGAACATTAGATTTTCCAACAACTTCTGCCACTGTACAAATGACCCCCAAATCTTATGTCTAAACTTGTTCTGCTCTATACTCTCAAAGGTATCTCATCTCTAAGGTTGGCTTTATTTTCTTCTCTTAAAATTCTTCTATCTCTACAAGTTCTTTGCTTTCTACTTTCAAAACAAAAACCTCTTAAGACAATTCTGTAAAAATCTCAGGATTTGTAAGTTCATTTGGTATGATTAAAGATCTGTAACAAAATTTAGCTTTAAAGTTATAATAAAAGGCTTATAATGAAAAGCCTATACATTTGGTATCTTAATTTGCTACAACTTACACTTATGAAAAAAAATAGGTCTATACCCACATATAAGTGGACATTAGCCATAAAGCACAGGATAACCACTCTATAATCCACAGACCCAGAGATGCCAAGTAATAAGGGAGGATGTGTGAATCCCGCTCAGAAGGGAAAAACAGACATTGGAAGTGAATGGAGAGAGGGAACTGGATGGGAGAGGGGATAGAGGTAAACGAGGCAGGAGGATCAGGTGTAGGGAGAAGTGGGGCAGAAGAGGGCTGGGGAAAAGAATGGAAATCAGTTGGGGAGGTTCATCTCAGGGATGAGCCAGAGACCTGGGATGGAGGAGGCTCCTGGGAGTCTATGGGGGTGACCCCTAGCAGATACTCCTAACAGCTGGGGATACAGAAGACTGAAGCAGCTACTGGCTAAGAAAATGCTGCTGATAGAGAATTGTCACGAACAGATCTACTTGGATAAGGACCCTGCGTGCTATACTATGAATATCGCAGGTATGTTTACTGGTACAACCAAGAACATTCCAATTTGATTTAAAGCCAGCTTCACAGAAAGGAATTCATATCCCATACTATAAGCCCTATCAAAGGCAGTGGCTGGGGAGTGCACAGGCCCTATTATGGAAAATACTGCTATTGATTTATTTGTTTTGGTTTTTTTTTGTTTGTTTTGTTTTGTTTTTCGAGACAGGGTTTCTCTGTAGCCCCAGCTGTCCTGGAACTCACTCTGTAGACCAGGCTGGCCTCGAACTCAGAAATCCGCCTGCCTCTGCCTCCCAAGTGCTGGGATTAAAGGTGTGCGCCACCACAGCCCAGCCTGCTATTGATTTATTAAACAGACATTTGTTCATGGCTACAGACTATGCTGCTGTTAACTTTCATCAGGAAAGCTTCTTTTTACGGTGAGAGGTGGTGAGAGGTGGTGAGAGGTGGTTACTGTAGACTTCTAACTAGTCACAATGATAACTGATAAAACTGTTGCTGCGGCATGGTACCACAGTGCTTAGGTCTAAGTAAAAGAATATAGTCATGGATTTGTACTACAACCTTCCAAGACCCAGGAAACATCAGAAAAGATGGAGTAGAAAAAAGGGTAGGATTCAGAGGAATGGGTAAATTGCTGTGGAATTCTGTTGTCCTGGCAAGACATGACTGTCCCATCTTAAAAATCATAGCATTTGTGATTACCTGTTTGAGATCTTTATAAGATTGGGCCCAATAATACTCGATTGTCATACTACTCACAGGGCAGTTTGCAGGATGTATGAAGCATATTACTAGATGCAAGAGGCCTCACCCCACCCAACCCCAAGAATATATAAGCAGCTAATGGCTGCTAAGGGGAGGGTGCTTTTCTTTGGTGGTATATCTATGTCATAAGTTACACGTCCTGTAATTAACTCCAAATAACTCATCGTTTCACCCAACTTGACTTGAGTGAAATAATTTCTTTTATCTGTTTTTGGTGTTGTATATGAGGTACAAGGACATCTGTTCACATGTTCACATGTGCCCTAGAAAAATTTAATCCAATATCCTCTCATTCTTGCCATCCTATTCATGCCCACTGAACCCCCCTTTTTTTTGCTTCCATTCTGTTATTAGCCATGTAGAACTGTCAACACCCCTCTCTGCAGCTCAAAGTGCTGCTGAGCCTCAGATTGTTTGTAGCTGTGAACAGAAAGCCAGTCTCTTCTACACTTCCATACTCTCTGATGTCATGAGATCTGTGCTCTTCAGAATACTCACACCTCTTTCTTACCTTAAAACAATACTCATGGCAGCAGATGCCAAGATGGTCAAGGGTAATCTTCGGACAATCTTGAATCTCATGGCTACAGTAAGTACAGACCCCTTCAGTTGGTCTAGGAGATGGAAACAAGGACCAAGCAGTCAGGCTGCTTCCCACACTTCTGATAAGATGTAGCAGATCTTCTAGGTTTGCCAGTATTCCCAGCTTCCCAATGTGTTCTGTGTTGTATAACTGGAAGCATAACCTATGCCAAAGTGGTTTTTCAACTTATCATTATTCTAAAGCAGTCTTGACAGCCTCTTCTGCATGCCTGGGACCATGAAGCTCACCCATTCTTCTAGTTACTATCCAGGCCACCCATCTTTAGTTTGATTGTATAGCCTGCTAAACTCATGCCAACGTCCTAGAAGATACTTCTTGATCAGTTGTATCCTCTGTTCCAAGATTCCTTTTATTTTTGAGAATCATCTCTGCTTTTCCTCCCTTTTCTTCTCTTCCCCCAACAAGAACTGCTGAAGCAGGCTCTATTCGCTGATCCTAGAGGCTTAAATTAGGAGTTCTGTCTTCCAGAGATGTATACCTGATTCCAACAGAAACCACAGTGTCACTAGTAACCAGGACCTAGCACTGCCATGGGCATTGATGCTTTAGCCCTTTGTGGTGGTTTGAATGAAAATGCCTACCCCCCATGCCCATAAAGGAGTGACACTATTAGGAGGCCTTGTTGGAGGAACTATGTCACTGGGGGGTAGGCTTTGAGGTAGGTCTCAGATGCTTAAGCCATGCCCAGTGCCAAATTCACTCTCTTCCTGCTGCCTGTGGATCCAGATGTAACTCTCAGCTACC
Organism: Hylomyscus alleni; assembly: GCA_019843855.1. NCBI lineage: Eukaryota > Metazoa > Chordata > Mammalia > Rodentia > Muridae > Hylomyscus > Hylomyscus alleni. Next base: position 6,222 of record JADRCC010152390.1, read on the forward strand.
TCTCCGGTACCATGCCTGCCTGCATGCTGCCATTACTCCTACCATGATGATAATGGACTAAACTTCTAAATCATAAGCTATCCCTAATTAAATGTTTCCCTTTATAAGAGTTTCCATGTCCATAGTGTCTCTTCACTATGGAATTAGCAATGGAAATCCTAAGACACCTTGCCATCCTGCTGCTGGCCTATAGCTGACTCTCTGGACGTAAGAATTGCCTGAGAATCCTCTTCTCAGTGCATCCTGTTTCTCCTGTGTCTCAGTCCTGTAACCAAGTCCAGTGACTAATCATTAATGTTAGATTCTAGTACTGGAATAATGGAGAGACAGAGCACCATGGTATTTGATCTGACATGCTACTGGAAAATGATATATTTCATTTGCTCCTATATAACTGTAGAATTCTCAGGCATCTGAGCAGTCTACCTTCTGTGGTTTATACAAAGCTTGAGTGTATCCTCCAGAGATTCATGTGTTAGAAGCTTTATCCTTGCTATAGCAGTATGACCTGTGGTAAGACTTTTAAGAGTTAGGGCCTAGAAAGAGGAAATAAGTCATTGTAGGTGCTTCCTTCTTTCTTTGTATGTTTGTTTTTGAGACAAGGTCTCACTATGTAGCCCTAGATGGCCTGAAACTTGCTATGTAGTCCAAGGTGGCCTCAAATTTACAGAGACCCACCTGCCTTTGCCTCCTGACTCCTAGGAATAAAGGTATGTGCCACCATACTTAGCTTTGGGCATCTTGGTAAAGTAGCATATACAGACTATGAAATTATCTGATAACATGACTTACCAAGTGATCTGTGACTGTCCAGAATTCAGTAATCTGGCATAATGGAAGGGACATTTGTTGCCCTATCTATATACAAGCTCCTGTACTTGTTTGTGTTGGGGTAAATGTTGGGTAAAAGGAGCACACTGTTAAGATTTGTTTCATCTTAACTTTCTCCCCAGTCTAGCTGTGGCTTCTGAGTGTAAACTGCAGTAAGTTAGATCTCATAATAACTGAGAAGACATATAGCAGGGGAGAAATCTCTATAACCTGTTAGTTAGTCAAGCCCCAGGATTCGTTTCTGGCTCTGCCAGTAACTAACTTCCTGTGACTTATTCCTCCTCCCTTTTTTCCTCAGTGTAACCTGGGTAGATTCACTCTCTGATACAGATAATTTTCTTTCCTATTCCAAGAATTTAAAAATAATCCTTTTTGTCCTTAAGGCCATCCTATTATTGCTGACATCTAGTGATCAGTTCCATGGCTCCAGGCCACTGCGCATTCTTGGTGTCTTCTTGATAATAAAACAAACAAACAAACAAAAACAGTTTTCTCTACACACAAATCTCTTGTGTAGTTGTTTCTTTTGGCATCTATTCAGATATGCAAGTTAGTCAAATGGATAATTAGATTCTATTCTGAAGAGTCTATCTTACTGACAAGAGCCTCCTTAAGCTCTCTTTCAAACCCTGTTCTTCATTTGGTTTACAAGCTTCAGTTGCCATAAATGTGATATCCTGATTGGGGTAGTACCACCTTATGCAGTGTCCCACTATATGACAGAACTGCAAACAGATCAAAAGCTTCAGAGCAGCAGAGAAAGGCCCATGTGGAGATCTGCCTTGGTGTTCTCTGACCTATATAACTGGAAGACCTCTGTCAAGAAAGCAGACATACCTCTCAAGAGTACCTTCATGTTGGGGTTTCTTTGCCAGATCCAATGAGTCCTCAATGTTGCTGGCACTGCAAGAAGTGTAATACAGAAGAAAGCATATCATAGTCATATATAGAAGATGCTTTTCTCATTAGAGACATGACTACACTGACAATCATCACCGCTGTGATCAGAAATGGCTTTTGGTACAATAGGGACTTATACTAAGGTGGCTCATTTTTCTTGGTGAGGAGTTCTTTCATGGTGAATGAATAAGACACCCTGTGGTAAGATCTTGAGACTTATGTACCAGTGGGACCCTCAGTTCCTTTGACCAGCAGGAAAAAAGTAGAGTCTTACTACATATGGTTATGTGTGGACTACGATGGGAACTTTCAGGAGCCCATCCACTGAAGAAATCAAAATCTAGATATATTGCCTACTTTTATGACAACTTGACACAAGCAAGAGTCATTTGAGAGATGGGAACACTTGGGGAAATGCCTCCGTAAGATCAGTCTACAGAAAAGGCTGTAGGGAAGTTTCTTAATTAGTGATTGACACGGGAAGGCCGGGCTTATTTTGAGTGGGGCCACTCCTGGGCTGGTTGTCTTAGCTTCTTTAAGGAAGCAGGCTGAACAAGCCATAAACAGCAAACCAAAGAGCAGCAATGCCCCTACAGCCTCAGCATCAGCTCCTGCCTCCAGTTTCCTGCCCTGTTTGAGTGCCTGTCTTGATTTCCTTAGATGATGGACTATGATGTGGAAGCGTAATTACTTTCCTCCAAGTGGTTTGTGTTCATGGTGTTTCATCTCTGCAGTAGCAACCTTAACCAAGACAGAAATGCATATCAGGAGTCGGGTACAGCTGTGACAGACCTGACTGTTGTGTAGGGGAGGGTTGGGGGCATGAGAAATTTGGCTAGAAAAAAAATCCATTGAGCTGCCTAAGTTGGTCAGCTGTTCTGTGGTAGCTTGGAAAATAACAAGGCTGAGAACAATGCAGAGGATGGAGACCTGGCTTGTGAGGTGCCAGAGAGCAGTCACAGGGTCACTTAAAGACTCTATGGAGGCCTTGTATATCTTTATTAAGAATCTGTAGTACTGGTTAGCTGGGACAGAGTGACCGACTGTGATTAACAGTAAACAATCCATACTAAAATGCAACCTTTCCTATACTGGGATAATCAATGCTTGGTTTGCTGGAACTGGTAATTTAGTGGGGGATCACCAGCATCACTGAGGTGAAACCCTCTGGGAAGTATGTCCTCAGCATTAGCACTCAGAAGCTCCACCTTGTCCTGGCAGCTGAACTTTGTAGTCACCTAGGTGGTGCTGGATTTGATGGCATGGAGTGGTGACTCTGGAGGGCAGTGGGAGCTTGGCACCATGTGGCATGACTGGTGACCCTGAAGAGAGGCTGTGAGAGGCTATTATTGGTGAAAGTACAGTTCAGTTCCAGCAAGAGACCCCAGTTTGCATAACAGCAGTATGTTTGTGTATCACTCTAACAGGGGGTCAATTGTGCTGGCTAGTTTTATATCAATTTGATACAAGCTAGAGTGTGGGTGGATGGAACAGTACTGAAAAGACTTAAAAGTAACTTCCTGCATGGGATCAGAAAGCAAACAGACAAGGGGTTCAGTGGGGCCACCTAGCATGAAAGAACATGGGGGCTAGATTTTCTATCCATCTAACTAGAAAGAACATCTGAAAATCCGTAAATCATGCATTAGTAGGCACTTGCAGTATGCTTTCACTCACTGGATGATTACCTAGTAGGTACTGCCCACTAAGTGCTGCTTGAGGTAGCAGGATGTAAGAATAAAGTCAATACTGGGCCTGGTACAGGCTATGACAACAGCACAGCTGAAACCTGTTCTTACCTGTCACAGTGTGAAAATACTGGCTTCCCAGAAGACACTTCACTTGTATTCATGTACTCCTTCACGAAGAGAATCCCTTTGCTGTAGAAGGAGTACAGCAGAATAGGATGTATACTAGAAGATTCTAGGGGACTGGGCCTGGCCCATAGAGGAGGGTCAGTGCCCTCAGCCCAGGGTGAAGGAAATGCAGAAACTCATGTGAAGGACTAGGGTAGAGGGGCTAGTGGGCTCCACTAGCCAGGCTGCAAAGGATGCTGATGCCATCTTACATGTGGACTAGGTCTTTCCACCCAGTGCCTTCCCTGCAGCAGTCACCTGCTACACTTCCCACTCCATTTTCAATCGGGTTCCAGGGGCATACAAGTAACCTTAATCTTTGCTTTGGAGAGCCTCTGTAAGCTTTGGAGACAAGGTCTGCTTCAGGCTGGCTCAGTGTAGCCCCACCCTTGATCCCCATTTTCATGTTCTCAGCAGAGAACTTACACATACTGCTCACTCAGCAGACTCCATAGAATGGCATCCCTTCATGTAGGCTAAAGGTATTCAACAGTACAGGTAAAGCATCGAAAGAGCGGGGTGGGGGAGACCAGCTTGGCCTTCCTGGCTTTAATCCAGATGGCAAAGCCTGCCACTGGTTGTATTTGCTAGCTTTGTATGTTCTACTTCAGCTTCTTGTTGAGATGAGAAGGAAAGCATGTTAGGACCATGTCCAGTCCTGCCAATAGATTTGGGGAATGTAAAATTTATACTTGAGGGACTAAGAACTTATACTATATCTGCCAATTTGCTACTGGGATGCTAGGAGTTGGAGAAGAAATCACAGAGAAATCAACAGAGAGGGAAAATAGCATCCTTTACGTGTAAGGAGATTATAGGGAACCCCATGCTTAAGGACACCAAGACTTGCTAGGTGATTCTTCTTACGTAGTTGAGCTGGAGTCCACCTCACTTGAGGCACCAGGAACACACAATTGAGATTGTTCAGAGGTGTCAGAGATGGCAACAGTGCCCATGCAGCTTGAAGGGCTCTTCTGCCTGAAAGAAATGAAGAAAAGAGTAAGTATGTCTCTACTTCCTGATTCAATTAGGCCTTTATGGCCTAACCCCAAAGTTTACCACTTCAAGACCTTTAAAGGTATGCCAGTATTTTGGGAACAGTGGGTACAAATCCCTTATTTTTGCTCTTGAATGTTTCTCAGAGATCAGTGAATGGAACCTCTATACAGAGAAGAAAATCCAGGTTCAATGGAGGGAGGGGACACAGCCCACTTCATAATGACTCATTAGTGAGACTTTTCCAATTTCTACTCTGAATTCTGGACTGCAGGCATTGGTGTTGGTAACTTGTCCATCAGGTTACTGGGAGTGTGGTAGCCAGGATGGAGGAGCAGGGCAAAGCAGTTTGCTAATTAGGAAACCAGACAAAACAATCCTTTTGTAGGATTAACTTCCTCACCCTATATCAAACCCTGGAGAACTGCAGACCATGGGAGGAGAGTAGATGGACTCAGGGATTAATGAGAAAGCAGGTAGACCCCAGTGAAAGGATCCCTGGGGCAAGGTGGCTAGCTTAGTAGCAGAAATTAGCAAGCTCCAGGTTCTACATGAGACCTGACCTCAATAAAAAGAAAATACACATACACAGGTAAGCATGCCTCATACACATCACATACACACACACACACACACACACACACACACACACACACACACAGAGAGAGAGAGAGAGAGAGAGAGAGAGAGAGAGAGAGAGAGAGAGAACAGCAGCACTGAAGAGATAAAATTAAAAAAGAAAACCCCCAGATCTGCATGTAGGTAGCAAGGGGCCTCCAGAGTTCTCATATCCAGCAGTAAGGAAACATCCCATTTTCTTCCCAATGATCTCCTCTCCCTAAGCGCTACAAAAGCCCACTTTGTTCCCCTGTTCACCTTACTCCATCCCTGTCAACCACAGGGTCCATCTTATGGGCCCTTCCTGTTTCCTTCTTTTTGTGTGGTTTGTTTCTTTCCAGCTGCTACAGATCTTCCTTGTAAGTAACACTTTACCTGAGTCCCTCTATGTCATATTACAAGATATTTTTTCTTGGCTTATTATAAACAGAAAAGCAGTATGCATAATCTGCTGATGAACAGTACAGGCCCTGGACTCTAACTGTATCCTTATTCCTGCTAAGACTCTTAGAACTGAGATATGGAAAGGCAGAGGTGAGAACAAGACAGTAGGTCAAGATCAGATCTGGAGGCAGAAGAATAGCCAGGAAGCCCAAGAAATAAAGGAGTACTGAAGTGAAAACTTAAGGGTTCTTTAAAAAGTAAGTTATGTTGGAAGGTGTTTTGTTGGGGCAAACATGTGAAGGAATATTTTTTTAAATAGACAGACTCATAAGGGAATGTTTAGCTGAAGCAGATATAAAAGAAAGGATTTTTTTTGTTAACCATATATAGTGCAATGGGTGAGAACAGAGCAGATCGGAAGA
>JADRCC010152393.1:0-16305 GCA_019843855.1 Hylomyscus alleni
AGTGTCTGTTCACAGCAGTAAAACCCTAAGACAGAAGTTGGTACCAGGAACTGAGGTATTGCTGTGCTAGGCCTGGCCATGCTTTTGTTTGGAAGAATGTGGACTTTGGGGCTTTGGATTTGGAAAGCAGTGGAAATGCTTTAAGTGGATCTTAGTGGGCTATCCTAGAAGGACTATGGAAGACTTTGTTGCTGAGTGATTTAAACTGTGAAGACCTGGCCTAAGAAGTTTCAGTGGAGAAGAATTTCTGTATGTGGCCTCAAGACTGTTTGTAGGATATTTTGGTGAAGAATGTGGCTGTTTTTTTCCCTTCTCTGAAGAGTCTACCTGAGGCAAAGGTAAAGAAATTTATATTAATTGCATTGACAAAGGGAGTCTCAGAAAAGCCCAGCAGAGACTTTGTTCTCTGAAGAACATGTTCATGAAGAAGCATAGCAAGCCAGTAAGCAGCATTCTTCCATGGCTTCTGCACTCACTTCGCCTCCAGTACCTGCCCTGTGTGAGTTCCCGTCCTGACTTCCTTTGGTGATCAACAGCAGTGTGGAAGTGTAAGCTGAATAAACCCTTTCCTCCCCAACTTGCTTCTTGGTCATGATGTTTTGTGCAGGAATAGAAACCCTGACTAAGATAATATATATATTATACATATGTATGTTCACATGTGGGTGGGTGTGTTCATGCACATGTGTGTTCATGTTTGTGGAAGCCAGAAGTTAATGTGGCTTTTACAACTGCTCTTCACCATATATATTGAAGCAAGGTATCTCATTTGGACCCAGACCTTAACAATTTGGTTAGTCAGCTAGCCAGATTTCTCAGAGGATCATGTGTCTCCATCTACAGAGTACTAGGATTACAAGCAGGCTGCCATATCTACCTGGTATATAAGTGAGTTCTGGTGATATGTGCTTATATTTGCATGGCTAGAACTTTACTTGTTGAACTTAACCCCAACACAAGTTTGGATGCTATTGTGAAAATATTTTTATATTTACCTAGTGTGTGTGTGTGTGTGTGTGTGTGTGTGTGTGTGTGTGTGTGCATGTGCGCGTGCATGTGGTTCACATATATATCACAGCATGAGTTTGACAATTGTAGGATAACTTGAATATTTCAATGTATTCTTTGAAACTTCCATACAAGTATACAACGTATCTTAATTATACCCATGCCCACTCCCTTCCTTGACTCCCCCAGGGCTCACATATTTCTGTCCCAATTTCATGTCCTCTTTCTTTTTAAAAAAACAATAACCACTGAGTCCAATTAATTCTTCCCATATGTGTACAGATGTGGATTCATCTACTAAGGTCTGTGCAATCGAATGACTGCCCAAAGGAGACTCTCCCTCTTCCCACAGCTGTCAAATAGCAGTCACTCTCAGAGGCTAATTTTTAGAAGCATATCCTCTCCTTCCACCATAGAGATTCCAGGGATCAAATTCCAGTCGTCAGGCTTGGCAGCAAGCAACCTTACTCACTAGACTGTCTCACCAACCCTGTACTCTGTTTTGAGGGATAAAGAAACAGTTACAAAGTCAAGAGCTAAGTGATGACTGTATATGGATAGTTTCATTAAAGGTCTGGAGCACAGATGGAGGAAGAAAGGGAGAGGGAAGGAGGGAGAGATTGATTGACAACTGAAGAGTTTGCACTTTTTTTCTGGTGGTACTATTCAGCTTTGCTGGCTGTATTCGTTGGAGCACTCCAGAGAAACAAAAACAAGTGTATGTAACTATAGAGAAAAAGAGGTTTATTTAATGAATTGGCCCTTAGGATCACTGAAGCTGACAAGTGACAGATATGTGGGATGAAGTGGTGAGCTGGGAACTCAAGAAAATGTTTTAGTTCTAACTCAAAGGCAAGAGCAAAGCCAACATGCAAACTTCAAAGACCACCAGAGAAGAATTCTCTTGCATGAGGGAAGTTCAACTTCCTTTTTTGTAAGTATTTAACTGACTGTGTAAGCCCACCCACATTACAGAGGCTAACCTGCTTTTCTCAGTCCATTGATTTAAATAGTAATCTCATGCCAAAACACCTACACAGACACATCTAGAATAATGTTTGGTCAAACATTCTTGACTTTGTGGCCCAGCCTCTTTAACACATAACATTAACCATCACAATGGCTAAAACAGGTTTGAACATCCCTGACATAACTTTAAAAAAGTAAAACAAAACTCCCCCATTTTACTTATGACTAATTTGAAGCCAGAGAATGAACCTTTGATCTTCTCATTTTCTGGGCTATATTTATTTTTGTTGATCCATTACAAGGTGCAGAGCTTCGTTTCCTTGTAAAGGTGCCAGAAGAATCCATTTCCTTGCTTTGTCCAACTTCTGAAGGCCCCCACATTCCTTGGCTCACGACCTTCTTCCTTTCTTGTGAGAGAAATAGGCTAAGCCTTTTTATATCAAATCATTATGGCCAATTCTCCTGGCTCCTTTTACTCATAAGGGCCCTTGTGATTATATTGGTCCCACCTGAACAATTCTGAAGCCAAATCTCAAAAACAAGTCACTGATTGATGGGCAAGATAAATTCTATCTAACATTTTGTTGAAGTAGGGTCTCATGAAGCCCAAGCTAGCTGTATAGGTAAGAATGACCTTGAACCCCTGACTTTCCTATCTAGACCTGAGATTACAGGCATAGAACACTTGTTTTTCTTTGTTTAAAAAAAAAAAAGTGATTTTAGTGCGGTAGTGCATGTCTTTAATCCCAGTACTTGGGAGGCAGAGACAGGCAGATCTCTGTGAGTTTGAGGCCAGCCTGAGTATACATAGTGAATTTCAGAACAGCCAGAGCTATGTAGAGAGACCTTGTCTCAAACAACAACAACATTAATATTTTTTTTAAAATATATGTGTATGTGTGTGTGCCTGCTTATCTGTATGTACGCCATGTGCATGTGGCACCTATGGAGGCCAGAAGAGGCCATCAGATTCCCTACGGCTATAGTGAAATGTGGTTGTGAACCACTCAACCTGTGTTCTGGGAACCAAACTTTGGGTCTTTTGCAAGAGCAACATGAACTCTTAACCACTGAGCCATATCCCTAGCCTAATGTTTTTTTTCTTTATTTTTGAGACAGACTGACATGTAGCTCAGGCTGGTCTGGAAATATGTAGCTGCCCTTACAAAACATGTATCACTAATGCCCAGTTTATGCAGCGCTAGGGGTCAAAGTTAGAGTTTCATGCATGCTAGTGCAAGCATTGTACCAACTAAGATATGTACCCAGCATGTCCTATCTAAATCTTAGTCCTCCTGACCTTGTAACAACTTATGCACAGATGCTGTGTGTGATAGTTAGTGCTGTGAACTTGACAAGGCTGGAATTACCTAGGATATAAACCCTCCAACTTTCTGGAATCTAGATTCCCTCATACAACAGGGTCTTACTCTCCTGGACCAGCATTATCATCTCAGAATTTCTTTCACTGATTGTTTGCCTAAAAAGTATTTCTTCTATCTCCTACAATCTAGATTACAGAACCAACCTGAGTACAACATTTCATTAGTAAATAACATACTGAACCAAATTCTAAAAAGGTTCTCTACATATCAGGATCTCTCTATTTACTATTTTTAGTATCTGCAATGTTGTTTCCCCAGCTTGTGGCATTCTTTCTTTCTTCAATCTGTACTGCTTTCGATATTGTTATATGCCTGGGCACAGTGGCACACGTCTTTAAAGGGAGGCAGAGGCAGGCAGATCTCTGAAAGTTTGAGGCCAGCCTGGTCTACAGAGTGAGTTCCAGGCCAGCAAGGGTTACCTAGTGGGAGGTCATCATACAAAACTACCATGTATAAATGACGTGCCTCTATCCCATCCCATGTCCCCCTTATTTTATTTTCTGCTTAGCATTTGTCATGGTCTCATACATCATGGATGATGTTTCTTTTTAAAGGTATTTATTTATGTATTTAGGTGTGTGTGCACTCTCGAATGCATATGTATGGAGGCCTGAAGAGGGTATCAGATCTCTGAGTTGTGAGCTGCCTGATATGAGTGCTGGGAATCCAAATCAGGCCCTTTGGGAAAGTAGTGAGTGCTTTGAAATACAGAGCCATCTCTCTACCCCTGTGAAGTTGCTTCTTTTGGGTTTGTCTGTCTTTGTTTGTTTGGGTCCTGATAATTGAACCTAAAGCCCCAAACCTGCTGGGCTTACTATTAATTTACACTAGAATGTGAGGTCTACCCAGGGCAAAAGTTTGTTTACGTCATTGCAATTTCCCCATCATCTAGGACTAAGTTTGCTATCAACTAAGCGCTCAATAAGTTTTTGAAGCCATCTGAGTTAATCTCTTCATTCTGCTGCCACACATAGTTTCAATACACATTCTCTTGAATTTGGATATTTATTAAATCTTCTATGCTGCCTTCCAATGGCCTGTTCTACAGTTAAAATGACCTTTGAAAACCTTGGTGATTTTGGTGGTGCGGAACCATAACCCTAGCACTTGGAATGCAGCAGCAGCAGATTGCCACCGCTCTACATGACAAGTTCCTCACATGCCCAGGCTACATATAAAAACCACCACAACAAAAGCTTCAGATCTTGTTTGTTTTTGGAATTCCAAACAATCTCCCTGCCTCAGGGTTCTGGGATTACACACATGTACCACAATATTCATTTTCTTGCTGTTTTTGGTTGGTTGGTTGGTTGGTTGGTTGGTTGGTTGGTTGGTTTTTTTGTTTTGTTTTTTGAAACAGGGCCTAATTCTGTAGTCCTGGAACATACTAGGTTAAACAGGCTGACTTCAAACATTCAGCAATCCTGGGGGCCATAACAGCTACCTGTAATTTAATACAGGAAGCAAAGAAATTTGCCTTACACCAGCTCAACAATGAATATACTCCTTTATTGATACAAGGTAGAAAGAACAAGCTGGAGAGATAGTTCAGTGGTTAAAGTCACTTCCAGAGGACTCAGATTTGAATCCCAGAACCCAAATGACAGTTTACAACTGTCTGTAAATTCAGTTCCAGGGAATGTGATGATCTTCTGTTCTCCCTGGGCACCAGGCACATATACACACACATAGACAAAACACCTATACACATTAAATAAAGAAATGAAAGTTTAAAAAAAACAAGGTAAACATTAGTTTACCTCTAGGAGACTAGACAAATGCCAAGTTATAGTACTAGGTAATTCTTACCACCTGCCAAAAAGATCTCAGCTCTTTAAATATATTTCCTTTTTAATTATGTGTATCTGTATATGTCCATGAGCATGCTAAATACTTCCATTCCATAACTGACCTTTAGGGCAGATTAAGGGAGGGTCCTGGTAGATTAATGGAAGTTCCTAGTAAACAAAAACTGGTCTTTAGGCCTCTGTTTGTCCAGACAAAGTCCTTCTGTTTAGCACATTGTCATGACTGTCATTTGGGGGGACTTCTTTGGACCTAACAAGCATTTTTGTTTTTAAATCAGGGGCTCATGCATCACAGAATGGCCTGAACCTTACTATGTAGCTCACGACTATCTTGATGCTCTTATACTCCTAGTCTTCTTGCCTTTACCTCCCAAGTGCTGGAATTATAGGTGTGTCCAGCTACTGGCCTTTAAAGCTCACTAATTGTGGAACTAATGTAGCTGAGTTGTACACTGTTAGTCTCCCACTAGATTGATAGAGCTTTGCAATAGATAACATCTCTGTCATCTCTGACTTATGGGATAATGTTTGAGTAAGTGACTCTTCATGGACTTGAAGGCCATTTTTGTTAAAAAAAACCCCAAACTCTTCACATGTGCAGCTGGTGACTTCTTGATGTCAGAAGGATGTTCACCCTCCAATCATTTTTAACACTGTCATTTTCTGAACATACATCCCATGAAGAGCCATGAACTTTGATTCCATGTGCACAGACCACCTGACTACCTTTAACTACCTTTCTCTATGGCTGATCACTCTACTACTTTTAGAAAATTTACGGGTTTCATGTAATATGACAGGCTGACGTTAAGTTCTCTATGTAGCCAAGGGTAACATAGAACTCTTGTTCTTTCTGCATCTACCTCCCAAGTACTGAGATTATAGGCATGTGCCACCACCGCACCCAGTGTCCAGCCCATAAATATCCCTATATCTGATTTTCAGTTTAAAGAGTCCAGTCTTCCCCTATATGCTCAGCCATCTTGCAAATACTTTTTTTTTTCATATTGTGACATGAACAAAGTGTGCTCAGGTGAAAGACGTGTCCTCTTCAGCATCATCCAGTGTGAAAACTTCTCTCTAATGCATTCTTGTCCTCCAAGATAAAACGGGCAACAAGTTTTTCAAAACCTGACTGTGAGGCTCCTTTAAATAGAAATTAGAATTTTATACTTGTAAAGGGTCCTGAAACTACTGACTTTTCCCTGAGTACAGACTATCTTAGGTCTGGATATAACTGGGCTGCTTCTATAGCAGATGAGACATTTAGTCCCCTTTGCCTTTTGGTGTGCTCCCAGATAAAGGGATGGCAAGTGCCTTCAAAGGCTGTTGGAAAGATTCCATGAGATGGAGATTATCACAATAAAAGTAACAATAGCTAATGCTTCCAGAAGGATAGGTTATATACAGCACCCTTGAATGAAGTGGTCTCTATAATTATACCCAGTTTGCACACAGAGAACCTGAGACACTGGAAAGTATGTTGAAGCACTTTAAATGCTAAGGGACTAAGATAAAGGTGTTGAGGGATATCCCTTCCAGACCCAGTCCCCTGAGTGTTATTAATGCCCATGCCTGGCCTCCTGAGCAAAATTTTGAAAAAAAAAATGTAGATACATTAGTAAACTGTTCATAACATGCTTAACAGTGGTTAGGTTTAGGTGAAACTTGGAGAAACTGCAGAAAAGAGGCCTATCTTGCTTCTAAAGCCAATATTCAGCTTTTGTGTCCATTTTATCAATGTTCACTTCCTGCTCATCAACCACATGCAAGAAAGTTCCCTCGCTTGACCAATAATCTGGTAGCTTTGCTGGGTGGTGGTGGCTAACACCTTTAATCCCAGCACTTGGGAGGCAGAGGCAGGTGGATTTCTGAGTTCGAGGCCAGCCTGGGCTACAGAGTGAGTTCTAGGTACTCAGAGAAACCCTGTCACGAAAAACCAAAAAAAAAAAAAAAAAAAAAAAAGAAAAAGAAAAAGAAAAAGAAAAAGAAATTAAAAAATAATCTGGTAGCTTGGTTTTATACACCAGTACTCCATGTATATCCTGAGCCCAAAAAAAAGCTTTCATTTCATCAATAGAAGCATCCTTGAAGTTCTTGGGATAATGTTTTTTTTTTTTCCTGCACGCATTTGATAGGCACAGAAATTTGTCTTTTCTGTCAAAATCTGCCAGAGGTTGTCCCTGATAAACAAGGAGAGAAAATCTATGCTCCTGATTTCTTCAGTCATATGCCCTGGAATGTCACTGCCCCTTTATCATCCTCATGGAAGCTTAGATCCACATTTGGTGCCACAAAGTTCGTAGTCCAAGCCTCATCAATCACACCAGCATCTCCCCTATCACTTGGTTGAGTGGCATGGGCACAGGCACGCCCCTTTACAACACACACTGTTTTTCATTTTCAGACTCACCACTATCACTTTCACTCAATACTTTGTCAAAGTAATCGGCACTTGAATCAGAAAGAAAAAGGTAATCCTTGCTAAATTCTCCCTCATCAGACTCATAATTCTGTAAGATATCCACCACTTGTTGAACTGAGTGTCGAATTGACCTCGCTGGTTTACCCTTTGAAGTGCACAGTTCATTACTTACTCCCTTTATGGTCATTCTTCCCCCCCAACCCCCCGCCGACCCCTGCCACCAAAATCACTTCAAAATACAACCAAAACAGACATTTGCAATAGGCAGCCATTTGCAATCAACTGACATCATGATAGTTTGAGATTTAGCAATGATTGGATGTTATTTTTAGTGATTGGATGTTATTTTTAGCTCTTGATATTGAGGAGTCTGCTATTTTCACTATACTAGGAACTCGGTATTATAGACATTACATCATTCCCGATATAATGGGAATTCTCGTAGGAATATGGGGCTGGAGAAATGGTTCAGTAATTAAAACAGTATAATTCTCTTGTTGAAGACTAGGGGTCAGTTTCCAACAGCCACATTGGGTAGCTCACAACTGCCTGTAACTCCAGCCACATCACCTCTGCCCTTTTTGGGCAACTGCACTCATGTGGAAAGAAACACAGTGCACACATATACATAATTAAGAAATAAAAATAATCTGTTTTTTAAAGAGCTATTGAGAGATAGAAATGTAAATGACCCCAAGCAAGTTACATCCCAAACTGAACCTATGTTTCTCATCTGTAAAGTGAGAAAGTTGAACTACTTCAAAATGCACCCAAAACTTCCAAAGAAAACTTCCAGAATTGCACGTGGCATGGAAGCACATGCTTGTAATCCCATCACTCACAAGGCAGAAGCAGGAGGATCTTAAGCTCTAGGCCAACATGGGTCACATGAGACCCTGTCTGAAAACACAGATGGCAAGTGGAGAGACAGCTCTGGGGTGAAGAGTATCTGCTGCTCTTACAGAAGAACAAACCTTCGTTCCCAGCCACAGATGTCTGTAACTTCAGCTCTAGAGGTTCTGACTTCCTCTTCTGGCCTCCATGGGCATCCACACACGTGTCACACATGCGTGCGCACATACACACACTCACATACATGCACAAAGGAGTATAAAAAATAAACCCTTAACAAAAACCAGAAACAAATGAACTTCAAATGGAAAAGGCTTGGGATATAATTTGTTGATAAATTATTTTTGGAAGTTCTAATCAATTATCATGCTTTCTACAACAGCTCTATTAGATTCACATGTTGAAGCGTACATTGCCAAATTGCCTCTTATTTTACATTTGACCAGCATGAATGCTTCAAAGCATTCTGAGTATTTCCTCCTTGGAGGGCAATAAAAAGGCTGAGGGACATTTTCAGTAAGTCTTCTTAATGCAGATTATAATTTAATAATACATTTATAGCTCTTTTGTTCTGTCTCACTGAAATATTTAATGTGTACTTTTCTGTGAGATGAACAGGATGATTATTCCCACCCACACACACACACACACACACCAGTACTGGGGCTTGAACCAGGAGACTTGCACATGCTAAGCAAGTGTTCTATCACTGACTGGCTCTCCTCTCACTCTCCTCTCCTCTGTTTCATTTTGAGACAGTCTGACTAACCTTTCCAGGCTGACATTAAATTCACTCTGTAGGTTAAGCAGGCCATGAACTTGGGCTGTTTCTGCCTCACACTCCCAAGTGCTAGCATTAGAGGCATACACCACCATGCCTGGCTCCTGTTTGGTTTTGAGACTGGATCTCTCTATGTAGCCTTGGTTGGCTTGAAGTCCCAATGTGGCCTCAAACTCACCTTGTTGCTGCCTTCTGAGTGCTAAGATTAAAAGGCACATGTCATTACACTCTGAAATGACTTTTTTTTTTGAGCACCACTTCAGTGAGAGACACTATCTAGTTGAAACACACACATTACAATGCCATTTGTGTTCAGCTTTATTCTGACCCTCCTGAGATTAAAGATATCTTGTCTTCATTTTGCACTGAAAGAAACCAAGGCTTTTTCTATGCTGTCCCCAAATTTTGTTTTACTTATGGGATGGAGAATTTCATCCCCACTGTTTGGATTTTGGCAGAATGCAGGACATGCCCAGTTCTTTTCTGTCTGCTTGCTTGATTGTTTGCTTGTTTGGGGATACTGAGAACTGAACATAGGACTTTTTGCATACTAAGCAAGCAAATTCCTGCTTGGCTTCATCTTCAGCTATCTCTCTACTCATTTTTAAAGAAAATTTTGCTATGCAGCTATAGCTGGCATGGTATTCACTATGCAACCAATGGTGGCTGGAAATTCACAGCAATGCTCCTGCCTCAGACTCCCAAGTAACTGCAGATTTCATAATGACATCCAGGTTTGAAAGGAGACAAAAAAAATAGATATGCAATTTTGAGGATGTAAAAGAAAATAAACTTGTTTTGTTTTACCTTACCTCAACTCCTATAACTTTTATTTTAAAAAAACATACAACTGAGAAATGCTACAAGCTATTAGCAACAGCATGAAACACAAATGACTTGGGTAGAGTAAGTACACTGACTGTTTTTAGAATGTCAAAGATTCAAAGGTTTATTATATGCATGTGCCAGTGCTTGCAAGGATGCCAGGGTCACCTTGAACACTCGAAATATCACCAAGGTAATAATCGCAACAAAAACAAGATCCTAATAATAAGAACCCCTAAGCAGTTATGCATCTCTTAACAGCCCCAATGGCCCTTGTAGCAGCTTCTCAGATTGGAGCAATGTGTGGGCCCTCTCTATCAGGAAGAATTCCTTCAGCACCTTAGTGTTGATGCTTTATCTTAACACTAACCATATGACATCATAAAATGAGATATAAACTCCTTATGCTTCATGCCATTAGACAACTGTAGTACCAGAAGGATTTTGCATGTTAAATGTAAACAAATTGAAGAGTCAATACACCTTGAATTATCAATATTCAGTTATATGACAGATGGCATTGAGTTTTCAATGTGAATATTACTATGTGTATTTAAAAAAACATTTCCTAGGAGCTGGAGAGATGGCTCAGTGGTTAAGAGCACCGACTGCTCTTCCCAAGGCCTGGAGTTCAAATCCCAGCAACCACATGGTGGTTCACAACCATCTGTAATGAGATCTGATGCCTTCTTCTGGTGTGTCTGAAGACAGCTACAGTGTACTTACATATAATAAATAAATAAATCTATTAAAAAAACATTTCCTTTAAATCAATAGGATACTAACTGCCTTCATGTAAGGTAAACATTTATGCATTAGGGTTGACCTCTATTCTTTTCTTTTGGATCTGAAATAGTACTCTTTGGTACTGTTAGGATTATAAAAAGAGATGCAAATTCTCTTGCTACCTTTGCATGTCAGTAAGAGTTCTGAGTTGATTGTCCTGGGATACAACTGGAGGATGACAGTTTCTGACACGCAGGTGAAGAAGAGCATCAATGTTTGTGTCTGGCAGATCTGAAATTGTGACCTGGCTGTGGCGTGTCCATGTTCTAGTTGTGTATATTTGGATAACTTACCTAAAACCTCTATGTTCTTCAGCTTATCTCCTCTATAAAACTTGGAGGAAAATAATAGCATTTTAATTTTGCCAACAAGGTCAGTGAGGTGGTTCCATGGTAAGGGCACTTACTAGCAAGCCTAATAACCTGAGTTGAATCCCTGGGACTCAAATGATGAACGGAAAGAACCAATTGCTATGGGTTGTCCTTTGACCTCCATGTATACCCCATTGCATGCACTCACACAGACTAAATAAATAAATAAATAAATAAATAAATAAATATCATTTCAAAAACCAGCCAGCTGGTATGTTTGTAGACACCTTTAGTTCCAGCACTCAAGAGGCAAAGGCAGGTGAATTTCTGTAAGTTCAAGGCCAACTTCATCTATATAGTGAGTTCCAGAACAGCCAGCACTACCTAGTGAGACCATGTCTCAAAATTAAACTAACACAGCTAGCAGAAATAGGCACCATGACCTACTTTCTCGACATGTCAATGTTTAAGAGTGAAACTCTAGAGAAACTAGAAGTTAGTGTCACTTCACAGCTCCTCTGTAACTTGAGAACTACATGGGACTGGGCAAGTTGCAAAAAGATGTTCCTCTGCCCCCTACTCTGCCCTTCCAATATCTGCATCTACTAATCCAGGTTCATGTTTTAGAGCAGAGCTGGAAATGGGATTGAGCCCATTAAGGGAGACAGAGAAAAAGAAGGCGATGCGAATAAACAGCTGGGAATCCATGGAACACATGCCTCTAGACAGCTGATGTTATCTAAAGCCCACCAACAAGGGCTTGCTTATTTGCTTCCTGGCTTGGAATGAGTCCCTTGATTCCTGAGGCCCCCAAGGTTGAAAATAGCCCAGCCACCTGCCAACAGTTGGTGTATTTTTAGGTCTAGCAGGATTGGAAACCCAGCTCTGTATGCCTGGAACTTGAGCCAGGCTGCTTGGTGGGTCTTTCACCTTCATTGGGCTTGGTCTGGGCTGCTAGATATAATATCACAGTGGAGGAAAGAGCTACGAGAACAGACTGGATTAGAAAAAGGAATATGTGTTTGTTTAGGGAGTGTGTGTGTGCAAGATTTTAGCTAGTGGGCAAGTAGTAAAAGGATACAGGCAAAAGACAGGCAAATTTCATAAATGACAGGACCAGACAACAAACAAATCTCAGCAGTAGACTGTTTCAAAATGGTATTGGGGCTGGGGATGAAATTAAGAACATTTGCCTACTATACAAGGCCCTGGGTTTGGCCCTCAACACTAAAAACAAACAACACACACACACAGAGGGAGAGACAGACAATATATGCACACAGAGGGAGAGACAGGTAGGCAGACAGACACACATACAGAGGGAGAGACAGAGAGACAGAGAGAGACAGAGAGAGTTGAGTAAGAGAGGTGACCAGGCCTAACAGCACAAGTCTGTAAACCTAGCTACTGGGGAAACTAGGGAGTAGAAGATGCTAAGATTTCCTGGGCCCCAGGAGGAGTTCAAGATTGACATCTTTCTAAGACTGTTTCCAAATGAGAAGAGGTATATATTCCAATGGCAGGTTTTTTGACCATCATACATGAGGCCTTGGTTTTTTAACACATCAGAGTAGTTGGTGAAGTAGCCCATGACACAGACACTGTCTCAAAAGGGATGAACTAAGAGGATGGGGATACAGCATAATGGTAGAGCACTTGCTTAAAATATATGAGACCAGAGATTCAATCCCCAATAATAATAATAAATAAAAAGACTAGATGTGTCACCTCATGCTTATAATCTCAACACTCTGGATGCTGAGGTAAGATAATTGTCAAAGACCATTCTGGGATATATATAAGTGCAGGCTATCCTAGGCCACAGTGTAAGACTTTGTCAAGAACAACAAAAAAAGAATGAGGGCTGTGGCACATAGCTTTAATCCCAGCACTCAGAAGGCAAAAGCAGGCACAAGTGGATTTCTGTGAGTTCAATGCCAGCCTGGTCTATAAAGAGTGTTATGGGCCAGCCAGGGCTATATAACAAGGCACTGTCTCAAAATATGCTTGAGCAAAAGTTCCTTTGTTTGTCTTTTGTACATTGTAGGCAGGCACTATAGCAGCACAGCCCAACACACTTGAAATCATTCATATATTATACCCTTGCCAAATTATTTAAAATAATCAAAGGATCATGCTCTTGTCTTCTTTTTAAAGACAGCATTTCATGTAGCCCAGGCTGGCCTTGAATTCTCTCTGTAGCCAAGAATGACTGAACTCCTGATCCTCCTGCCTCCATATTCCAAGTACAGGTATTTCAGGTACCTACCACCAAACATTCCATTTATCACCATCCTATTCAAGAAGTCGAAGTAGGAGGAGGGGCAGGAGGAGGAGAGGAGGAGGAGGAAAAGACAGAGTCTTTGTCCCACTATTGGTCTATCTTGATACAAACCCATCTACATGGAACACATACATCCAGATAGAGAAGAGATGAACAGAGAGGATAGCAGGACAGGAGGACCTAAGCTAATAAGGAAGCCAGAAAACTTTTCCCTGAGCCAGTTTTGGTGGTTTAGGTATGTATTATCAGAACTTGGAATACCGAAGTAGGACTTCATTTTTTCTAAGACTGGCTAGGATTACAAAGTTATAGCCCAGGCAAGACCTTGCCACAAAATGAACTATAAAGGGGTTGGCATGATTGTGCAACTTTAATTCTAATACCTGGTAGCCTGTGAGTTCAAAGTCAGACATGGCTAGATAGTGAAGGCCTGTCTCAAGACAAACAAGTGGGGATAACAATTGAGCCTGTACAGTGTCTGGGGGTGCAGTGTTCAGTCATCAGTAATAAAAAAAAATCAAAATAAACAAAAGATTCCCTGGAAAAGTGATAAAATTAAAAGTCACTATGCATAAATGGTCATAGTTTTTGTTGTAGTTTTGGTTTATGAAGCGATTTGAGGGTCTTAAGAGTCTAAGTGTAGGCCAGGATGTATCCAACCAACTATATACCTATTGTTAACATCGAACTTTCAGTCCTTTTGCTTCTGTCTCCTGAGTGCTGGCATTACAGGTGTGTGACACCCAGCCTATCATAGTAGTGTTTTTTAAAAAGATCTTTTTATGCATATAAATGTTTTGTCTGTATGGTATATATGTCTGCAATGCACACAGAGGCTGGGGGGGGGGGTGGCGCGTGTCAGATCCTCTAGAACCTCCAGCTGTTAGTCACCATGTGCATACTGGGAACTGGGAACTGAACTGTGTTCCTCTGCAAGAGCAACAAATTGTCTCAACCACTGTTTTTTTTTAAATTACAAAACAAAAACAAAAACAAACAAACAAAAAAAACCTTCCTGGTTTTATTTGTAATTGTTGCATACCCAAATCAGGACAAATGTTCATCAACCTGAAATAGTTTCTAGTCATAAAGGGAAGCTATTAGTTGAGCTTGGTCATGCACACCTGTAATCCAAGCTCTTTAGTGATTGAGGCAGGAAACTTGCAAGCTCAAGTTCAAGTTGGGCGATGAGAGGAGACTATCTCTAAAAAGGAGAAGGGACAAACCATTATGCATGAAGAGACATAGATTAACCTCACAGTAATCAGGCTGGGTTAAGGAAGGCAAACTCACATCAGAAGCATAGTTTATTGCCGTATCTGTCTACAATCTAGGAACTTCACATTGCTCCACAACTGCAAAAAGCATGTCATCAATGCATGAGGGTGAGAAGGAGTAAGAATGACAAAGGGAACCTTTTAGGGTTGATGAATATGTTCACTCTCTTGATTGCTGTGGCCTCATAAAAGCGGCATGCATCAAGATGCAAGAGTTGGAGCTTTAAACAAGTGCAACTTGCGGTATGTCAATTCCACCTTAAGTAATACAACTAGAAGATTTTTTTTCAATGTAATTTGAGATCTAAAGGAGAAATAGGAGGAAGTTATGGGCTCTGGAGTTGGGGTAGGGTTTGATGGGATGAGGGGGGAAACATTCCAGGCAGTGAGTATACTGAGCAAAGGTTCTGAGTTGGGGAAAACTAGGACATACTTGAGGACATACAAGTCGTTTGGGGATCAGGTTGAGAGATCAACGAGAATCATTGCAAGGAAACAGGTCTGCAGAGGGCTGGAAGGCCAAGAAAATGTGGAGCTTCCTAGTCTTCTTTTGCTAAATATCTGTTGAGTCCTCACTAGACACAAGCCGTTCTCCATGTTTGGGACTGAATTAGTTTCTATAGCTGCCCAACAACAAGGTACTGCACACTCTGTGGCTTAGGCGACAGACTTTACTTCCTCCAAGTTTTGGAGGCTGGGATGTTCAAGATCAAGTGTTAGTCTCTCTTGGGGAATTCTCTCTTTGACTTTCAGACTGGTATCTTCTTGAGACAGGCATCATAGCAAAAGCCTGTCATTACAGCATTCAGAGGTGGAGGCAGAAAGATTAGGAGTTTAAAGTCCGTCTCAGCTGTGCGAGATTCCGTCTTTAAAAAAATGAAAGCCTTGAGATTTCTAGTCTCATGGGGCTTTCATTCCAAAAGGGGAGACAGGCAATAAATCACAGTCAAAATAAAATATATAGAAGAGGAGAAGTGAGCCAAATGTTGTGATATATTCCTTTACTTCCAGCACTCAAGAAGCTGAAACAGGAATTTTTATGAGTGTGAGGTGAGCCTAAGCTGCATAGCCAGACTTGATTTCAAAACAACCCAACAGAGGATGAGATGTTCTTTGGAAAAAAATGAAAGGGCAGCATGGGGGCCTGGGAATGTGAGCTGTGGGATAAAAGGGGTGGAATGTAAGGAGCCAGGAGAACCTATAAAATATGGTCAGTGTTCTAAGGGCACTGAGAATCCATTGAAGGGGTTTAAACAAAGCTGTGCCATATTTGAGGCAGATGTGTTAGTAGTTCAGGCTTGTATTTTCAGCACTCAAGAGACTGAAGCAGAAGAGTTGTGGTGACACTTTGGACACAAGCTGGCCTACAAAATAAGTTTTGTGCCAAGCTTGAGCTTTGCTACAGTGTAAGACCTCAAAAAAAGGGCTGGTGAGATGGCTTAGTGGGGAAGAGCACCGACTGCTCTTCGGAAGGTTGTGAGTTCAAATCCCAGCAACCACATGGTGGCTCACAACCACCTGTAATTAGATCTGATGCCCTCTTCTGGTGTGTCTGAAGACAGCTACAGTGTACTTAGATATAATAAATAAATAA
>JADRCC010152395.1:0-16813 GCA_019843855.1 Hylomyscus alleni
TTTTTTTCAGCAGTATTTAATAAATGTGGACTTTAAAAAGAAAGGCCTTCATGAAAAGGGCATCCTGTTCTCTCATGGCCCGCCCTTGAAAGGTGTTAGTATACAATAAGTACATTATTACAAACTCACCAACCCTGAAGTCCTTCCTGGTCCCCTCAAAATTACTGAATCAAGGAGATGATCACAAAGGTTTATTATAGTTTAAACATTAAGCACTAATTTTATGCATCTTGTTGCATAACTAAAAGGTTACAAGCTATTATTTCCTGTGTTAGTAAAGATAGCCCCCATCTCTTGATTGTTTTAATAGTCTAGTCCCATGTGACTTTTTTGAGCAGAAACGAAAACCAGATAAATAAGTAAGCCTCTTCTGCATAGACCTACGTATGCCAGAGACATACTCACTCTCGCCATGTGGGCACAAATCCAGACAGCGTCATCAACTGGGTTTCATTTCTTGTGTGAAAATGCATATTGAGAATTTCTTCCTCTGTTGGTCATCAGTAATGCTTGAGGCAGCTAGCCCCCCTGTTGGAACTCAGGATGTTCTGGGGATTGGGGACTTCACAGCATAGCTTACTGTGGGCCTGGATCCAGTCCCATCAGGTAACGCAAACAGTTCAGGCCCTTCTTTTATGAAGGGTGTCTCAGCCCTGTTTAGCCAGGCCCCAGAGCACCCTGGGGTGTGTGGACATAGGATGGACAAAATGTAGCAGAAAGCATGTCATTGTAATTAATGGAGAATTTGACCTCTTGAAAACTCACTCCCTAAGAACTGGGAAAAAGATAAAAAAAAAATGTTCAGAGAAAAAAAATGTGTATTCTAACAAATGAAGATAATCAGTACTTTGATGTAAAAATAGATATGTCATCTACAAAAAGAATACATGAGTTATTTTAAAGTGTGTATAATCTCAGAGTTCAGAGAATGATCTGTAGAAGGGTCCGTTTCAGGCCCCCTCATTCCTGTTTCCTAGGGAGTTGCTAATGAGAAAACCTTGTAACTTCTTCCATACACTGTCATGTAACAAGCAGTATATCTATCCATTCCTGTTTTCCCTCTACAAATGGAGTCATGGTTTAGAATAGATCACAAATTATAGAGTGAAGTCAATGGGGCTTGTGTTCAATCTTTGTGTGCATTATGACAAGTTAATAATTTATTTTCTTTGTACCTCAGTTTCCTCATTAGTGAAAGGGGAATAAATAATATTATCTACTTCATAGTACTGTTGTGAGGATTAAATAAATTGTTGTATGTCAAGCACTTAAAACAGCATCTGATATATACAAATTGCTTGTCATTTCTAATGCTTACAAGGCGTTTATAGAAAAATATTTTTCTTAACACAAAATCCAGTCCTTTTAACTGTACAGTTCAGTATTTTACTAATCTTAACTGTGTGATGTAGTCATCCCCATAAACTGATTTTTACATTTCTGATCTTTGTATACGATCATCAACCTGCTCTTCCGTTCTAGACATTTCATGTAAACAGAATTATTCAGTAGTCTTTTGGGTTCAACACGTTTACACCACAGAATGTATGATTCCCCCATGATGGAGCATCTATGGTTGTCTGCTCCTTTTTACTGCTGAGCGGTGTTCTGTTGTGTGGTTCTATCACATCCAATTTCCAGGGGATGGATGTTTACTTTGGAGTTTGGGGCAACTATGAAGAATGCATTTCCAGAGAAGTCTTTGGGCATATTACATGTATTCTTAAATATTTGATTCATTTGCTGTTCTTTAAGTAGGGTCAGGCAGAGAAAAGTTCCAACTCTCATTTATACTGTCCTTGTTTATCTGGGAAGCACCATTATTAATGTCTATGTCATTGTATAGTTTTGAGTTAATGCTTAGTATTTTCATTTCAGACTGAAGTACAGCTTTTCATGTCTATTATGTTTCAAGCTTATTAGTGAAATTACTCTGTGTTTTGTTGTTTGTTGTTCATTTGGGAATACATCAAGTGTTTTTTTTTCTGTTTTGAAATAGTTTTGTCAAATCCAAATTATTGAACTCATTTTTAGATTGATTTTATTGTATTTTAAATGTATGGATGTTCTGCTGGGATGGATGGATGTGCATCACATGCGTGCCTGGTGCACATGGTGATCAGAAGAGGGAATCAGAAGAGATATAGATGGTTGTGAACCCTCATGTGGGTCCGGGGAACTGATCCTCTGCAAGAACACCAAGTGCTCTTAAACACTGAGACATATCTTTAGTATCAAATATAGAATTTGATAGACAGATTTTTTTCCTTTTGCTCTGAATATATCTTCTCAGTGCACTGTGGCTGCTCTGGTTTCTGATGAGAGTGCTGCTCTTAATCTTACTGAGGATCGCTTTTGTTTTGTTTTGTTTTGTTTTTTGGAGACAGGGTTTCTCTGTGTAGCCCTGGCTGTCCTGGAACTCACTCTGTAGACCAGGCTGGCCTCGAACTCAGACATCCAACTGCCTTTGCCTCCCGAGTGCTGGGATTAAAGGCGTGCACCACCACCGTCCTGCTTTGAGGATGGCTTTTATGTAATGAGTTGCTTATCTCTTGATGCCCTCAAGGCTTTTTAGCATTTTGATTATGATCTATTTGAACACACACACACACACACACACACACACGCACATGCACACGCACATGCACAAGTACACGCACTCATGCACACACGTGCAAATACACCATTTTGAATCTAGCTATGTGGATCAAAGTTCTCCGTGGTGGTCATTATTTCTTCAAATGTTCTTTCTACTCCCTACTCCCCAATCCTTTCTTCTTCTCCTTTAGGGACTTAATGTATACATGGGTATATTTGGTGTGTACTACAGATCTCTGAGGGTCTGTTCATTTGTTTTGCCATTTTTACTTTTGGTTATACATACTGTACAATCTATCTTGATCTGATTTTGAATTCTCTGACGCATTGATGCTCAAGCCTGCTGTTGAAACCTTGTAGTGAAATCCTTCATTACTGCACTTTTTTAACTTTAGAGCCCCTTTTTCTGTTTCTCCTTTTCTTCCCCACATTTCCCCTCTCTCCCTTCCTTTATCATGTCTCCTCTATTTTGTTATTTTGTAACTCAGACTTGTTTTTTAAACTTGTAATCCTCCTGCCTCCTTGCCTCAGTCTCCCAAGTACTGCTCTGCCTGTTCAAAGTTCCGTTAGAACGTCTATCTGGGTATTTAGAACTCTTGACTTCTGTTAACATTCTGTATTTAATGATAGGATATCATTGTCATGTGTCTCTTTTCATAAATTTTAAAGTCACAGTTTTCTTTTAGTTTTTTTTTTTTGGATGCATTTATAGAAGTCTTTTTTTCCCCTTTTTTGGTCTTCACATCTGAACCTTCTTAGAGTTGTTGAAAGTGGATATTTTAGATAATATAATTGGCTAACTCAGTACCTCATCTTCACAGTACCCCCTTCACAGACCCAGCACCTGGATTTTAACCACAGCTAAATAAATTATGTTCCACAAAGATAGGCATGACCTGGTGTAAAACACCTGCAAGAGAAGTGGCCAAATAAGGATGGAGAGAGAAACAATCTTGGAGATAGTTTCTAAAATAAAACAGTAGCCAATGAGATGGGATGCCTAGGAAGGCAGAGTGAAATACTATGCAAATCTAATCCTCCACAAAACAACAGTAACATAAGTAAAAATGATGCAAACTGACTTTTCCCGAAAATCTGGGAATTAATCAAAGGGCTATTCTATTTATCTATTTTGGAAAAAAAAAAGAACTGCATTTCCATCAGAACACCCCAGGCATTTGAGCCTGGCCTATTTCCTTGTCCCTCACCCTAACTCCTTGAAGACCTGCAGGACTGTAATTGCGGCATCTGTGACCAGCAGCAGTCTTACAGAGCTCCGTGTGGGCTCAGGGTGGTTTGCAGCTATCTCATGGCTCCCTGAGGGAACCCTGTTTACAAAGTGTTTTCTTGATTTCACCTGACTCAAAGCTTTCTCCTTGAGAGAGACCCCCATCTGTAGTGCAGTTGTCAAAGGGACTCTTGTATGGCTTCTATGTGAGGCGAACAAAAGCCTAAAAGAAAGATCTTGGTGTTAAGGATGGGCTTTAAAGAGCATTGATTTATTTCAAAGGATCTTGAAAGCTACCTCCATGTGCTGAGTTCTTCCCAGGAAGAACTGGAGGGAACAGCTATCTCAGCCTACCTTGGGCAAACATCAAGTCTTGCCAAAGCCAGAGTGAAGGCTAGGTCTGAGTTGAAAATTGGGAACAGTGAAGGTGTGCCCCCACATGGCAGGGGTCATCATTGCTGTCAAATAGTGGAGAAATTATTCTAAGCCATTGAAGGAATTATCTCATACATCATTAGCTTATTACTAAACCAACTGAGCTGAAACATTCTGCCTTATGGTATAGGTAACATAAACCTTATAGAATTGGTTCTGAAATCACATATAAAAGAAAAGCAAAACTGAGAAAAGAAGTCATGTCGAATACAGTTCCAGAGTGGGGATAAACCAGCATTTATTTAGCTGTGGCTAAAGTGCAGCTCCCAGGCCAGTGGGATGGTTCACTGGGTAAAGATGGTTGCTCCCAAGCCTGACAGTGCAAGTGCAATCCTTGGAACCCACAGGGTTGAAGGAGAGAGTTGACTCCCTTGTCATCTGACTTTCACATGTACACACAAACTATGCTAAATAAATAAATGCAAAAAAAAATTTTACTCAGCTCCCTTTTATAAATTGCTCTCCTACTCTGATAAACTCCGAATAGAACACATAGTTTCTTGGGAACATTTTGGCTATTTACTGGTGACCTTTTGCATTCATAGTCACACTTGTCTTGAGCTCACAATTTTTTTTCTTTTGGTAGAAGCTCAGAGAAGAAAATCATTGTTTTTGTTACTTTAAAAGTAGTTTATGCAGAGAACACTGATAGGTTATTTCTCCGCTGCCAGTGAAATGAGCCAATTCAAGCCAGATTAGATGATATTAGAGGCAGGCTTATTGGGAAGCTGCTCTCTGGTGAGTTGACTGGCCCCAAGGATGGAGGCCAGGGGAGTCACCATGGGGAGAGAGGGATGGGTGAAGAGAAAGGGTGCGTATGCATTCAGAGAGAGAAGAGGAGAAAAGAGAGCAAGAAAGGCCAAAATGGATTATTTAGGGAAGAGCCTCTGGGAGAATGGCAGCCCACCCCACCCCCAGCTTGCTAGAAAGTTCAAGGTAGGGACTGAGGGATGTTGGGAGAAACTGGAGGCCGGGTCTGCTTTGATATGTGAAATATGCATCTCTGTTCCTTGTCCCAGTGGGAAACCAAACAAACATAAAGAAGAAAATAGTGGTTTAAAAGAAGGATACAAGGAGAAGAAATGGAAGGTCTGCAGTTGAAGACTCAAATGGCATGGCCCAAATGCTAAGTGAGGTTCAGAGAGAGATTTATTTTACTGACTGTAAAGAAAACACCCTTCTCTGGACTGATGACTTCAGTTATGTTTGTCTTGGGGGCATGATTGTGGCTTCAAAAACAACATGTAAATTTTTCTGATTATATAGCTAACTATATTTAGGTAATGATACTATCAGGATGCTTTAAAAATGTATCATTATTATACAAATGTATTCATGGTTGGGACTGGGGAGATGGCTCAATTAAGTTCACTGACTCCTCTTGGAGAGGACTCAGGTTTGGTTTGCAGCACTCACATGGAGGCTCACACTCATTTGTAACTTCAGTTCCAGGGCACCCGATGCCCTCTTCTGGCCTCCATGGGCACCAGGTATGCACACAGTGTGCAGACATCCATGCAAGCAAAACATCTAGATACATAAGGTAAAAATAATAATTTGAAAAACTTCCCAGGGTGTATGTGTCAGCATCACCAGTAGAGGGGAGAATTGATATAATACAAATTTGTGGAGTCTTGTCTCAAAGCTGCTGAATCTCTGGACCATGAAGCTAAGACTGCATACTTTGAGCAGGCTCCCAAGGAATTTGTGGTACAGACTTAGAGAACCATTGAGTCAGGGTATATTTAGATATGGTTTGTCTGGCATACAGGAACAGATGGTGATTCTGACCATGACCTCAAATGATGCTGGTGTAAGAATGCATATTCACCTTGACCCTAGAGCTGCTCTGAATTTGCTCTCCAGCTAATGTTCTCTTGTAATTTTTGAACTCAGCAGCAAGCTATCATCTTTCTGGGCACTGTAAAGTAATTGCTAATGCCTAGCTCTATAAAGCTTTTCTAAAGTAAGTGTTTGATACTGCTGTAGCTCTTGATTTTACCAGTAGGGAGCACAGTAAGTCTGTTGTTCTTAAGCTTTGTAAAAACAAAGAACTCTGAGATGTTTATTTTCTTTCTTTTACCATGGTGTCTTTTCTTCCTGCTTGGATAGAAAGAGAAAAGAGCCAGTTCTCTATGAGGGCATAAATGTGTCCTTCTAGATCGTGGTATTCGTTTTTCAAACATGGCATAGAGTGAAATCTATGGAATACCTATGTAAAAACATAGAAAAATATCTCCTACACGTGTCACTTCATGAGATGAAAGGGATGTCTCCTTTCATGTATAATGCAGGCTCTAATTGAGTACTTTAAAATGGAGTGTGAAAAGTTGAGAAATGTGTAAGAACAATCAGGAGATGCTGAATTACTAAACTTTTGAAAACAATATACTTTGTTATCTGTAATTAGACACTTAAGAGGAAAATATGTGAATCCTGATGAAAGTATTCTGTGATTGGAGTTGTGTGTCTATTTGTTTTTCCCTCTCAGCTACTAAAATTGTTTAATTTAGATCTATAAAGAATACTGGATGGGAATGGGTCTTGAGGCTTTGGGAATAAGCTAAAATGACTCTCAACTTTCTCTCCTCCTTTCCCAACTCCCACAGAAATAAAATATTTGAGTCCAAAATACTACTAGCCTTAAATGAAAACCAGTCTCTGGGTTTTCTGTATAATTTCTCATAAACTCATAGAGAAGGAATGGCTCATTAAGAAGATGCAGTCGATCAGAAAAACACGTTTTAGAATAAAAATATATTGAACGTAAAACAAATAGAACTTCTATGAAACCATTTCTCAGTGCTTGGATAGTCTTCATTCTTCACATACCTAAGTAAAATACTGGTTCACAACACCGAATGATATTGGTTAATATTGAATATCTACAATGAGTGTGCTGGCAGAGAATCAGTTTCTGTTGGTTGGCCCCAAGATTGAGAAGGTTTCAAACTAATGCTTTTACTTTATTCTCTGAATATAAACGTTCCTACTCTTGGGATTGGTATATAAATTTGTTACAGCCTTTTTTATCTTCAAATCCACATTCATTGGGATGCCTGATGAATCCACTGATTGGCAGATTTTGAAGAATTCATGTGGATCATTGTCTGTTTGATAGAAAAGAGGGATTTCCCTGAATGACAGTAAAATCAAACTGCCCCCCCTCCGCCCCATGGGCCTCAACCTTTCACATCTGCTCTGTGTATAATGTGCCATGAGATTTATTCTCTTCTTTTAGACAGGTTTTGATTCCCCATCATGGAGAACACAACATTTTCTCTAGTCAATTTAACATCAAAATAAAACCTCCTTGATGAATACTATCATCTTATGAAGGTCTTAATCCAAAAACCTAATGAGTTTTGAGAAGCGAAATCCGTCCTCCAAGTTTTCTCCAAAATAAACGCCATACTCTTATTCCAGGGCGGCAGTGAGGACTGTTTAAAGGGCTTCCCCCATCCCATTCTAAGTCTTTTCATCCTCCCTCCTTTGCTCAAGTAAAAACCTTGCAAAAGATAATACAGGAATAGTTCAGTTTATGTTCTGTCTTTTGGTGTAAGCAGTACAGTGGTAGCAATTTCATACCATCACATTAACTCAAATGTGTGGGCTGAGTCTGCAGCAAAGCAAGAGCCAGCGAACTGGGTTTGGGTTGCCTTCCTACCCGCAGCCTTGCCTTGTGTAGTGCTCTGACTTCACACTGTCTATGAACAGAGCTGCTGTTGCTTCCCAGCTGCTGTTGCTCTTCAGAGCTATAGTTAACCTGACTGGCTTGTGAACATTTAAGAACGGAGCAGAGTTTGTTGGTGAGTTTTATCCCTTTACAAGAAATAGAATTGAGTCTAAGAGGGATTTTGAAAGACAGCACGTGAGCACCAAAGCGGTGCCTTGTTAGTAGCAGAAACCTGGATGACGAGTTATCAGATAACTGCCAAGTTGCCAGTTACCCTTTCTAGCGTGTCTGTACACCTTCTTTATCACTAACACAATTTTGATTTCATTCTAGGTAAATTGTAAGATTTATTAAACAAGTCTCTTTCAGAACTCTAGTTGGTTATATAATTACATTTAAGCTTAGAGTATCTCAATGTATGACTATACAACAGGTAGGAGGGCATCTTACCCTGACTACTTCTATGTGATGCTAGTCTGGATATGATATAGAGTGCAGATAAAATTGTCTACAATTAGAGTTGTCTCAGGTCATGAGGTAACTTGAAGGTAAAAACTACATAACCAGGATGGTGGAACAGGTTCACAGGTCATTTGAGTGAATAACATGAATTGCCTTGTTTAAATGTTACCACGTTTTGAAGGGTTTACTGGTATGACCAGCCAAACTTGACACTAACGATACAGTAGAAGTAGAAATATTTTCTGGAAATAAAGGTTTACAAAGCCCCCAGAACACTTGGTAATGAAGTCCAAAGCAAATCAATGGTTATCTTTTGAAAGAATTTTTTTGTTTTCTGAGAGCGTTTGAAGAAATTTCTGCTTTCTTGGTTCCTTTAACAAAAACTATGTTATACTTTCTTAGTTGTTTAAAGTATATAGATTATATCATGCCAAATATTTTGTAAATGCTATAAAACGAGGTAGGCACCTTATTCTCATTGTCAACCACAATATTCCTATGTTGATGGTGGTATTCGTGTGGCTGTTGTCCTAGGTTGCTATGGCCCTAGAGGAAGACACTCGTAAAAGGAGAAGTAATTTTGAGGAACAGGAAATAGAAAAGGTCAACCACAAACCATTCTGATTTCAACAAAATATGATTTAGCATGACTAAGTCTGTTATTGGGAGAAGTAGTGTGGGCAGGTTACAGCACAATAACTTACTAGATATACACGGCTATCCAGTGTTGCTGTATACTAGGAAACTTTCATATCAAGAAATGGATGTCAGGTGATGCAGTGAGTTTGTTCATTGGCGAGTAAGTGGTCTGGGCTCCCTTGTAAAATAAACAAATCAAACTCCATCTCCTATCTCTTGGCACTTACCCTGCTGCTGCTTCTTTGCTCCACTATGGCTAGGTCCTGTCCCCTAAAGTCCCTTGCCCTTGGCTCAATGAAGAATGATGAGGGTGTAAGCATGAGAAGTATTTTAGTAGCCAATATCCCTGGAAGAGCAGCAGAAATACTGCTGTCAGTGGAAAATTCAGAATGGCAGACGATAGCATCAATTAGGGAAGGATAAATGTAAACAGTATATTAATATCACTGTCAGATATGGATCAGCTCAGCACTACAAAATGTCTGGAATCCTTTGGTTGTTGCTGCCATTTGTTTTGGTTGAAGAATTTCTTGTGGCTTCATCTGTTTCCTTTGGTTCAATATGCCTGTCTTTTAAAGCCCTTCTACCAAGGACAATAGGCATGAGTATGCTGTTAAGAAAGTAGAGGAAAATACAGACGAATAGAACCAAATACCAAAGCAGTAAGTAGACAAGTGATTACTTCTTAGTCTGTAAATACCAAAACAGAATATTCATCTAAAAAAATCACAACTGCAGTTATTGGATAAGGTGCTTTCATGGAAATTGATTTAAAATACTCTAGGAGACGTTAAAGCAGGGCTTCTGTGCTGCCAGCGACAATAATTTTTGGTTATACACTCATACCTGGTTTTGAATATGGAGTCACTTTTCTTTCTTGTTAGGGAACAGCATGCTGTCAGCAAAATTAAGCCCTAGATGAAACTTCTTCAAAAAAGGAAAGCCAAAAATGAAATCATTTTTAAGGGTATAAATAAAATAGATCCACGCATTTCCTGACAGCCCAAATGAGAAGGTCCATATTTATCTCAGTAAGCTTTCAGCGTTAGACTTTAGGAGCCAAAGTGACAGTTTTGGACTCAGCCAGACAGTGAAGCCTTATATATAAAAACTCAAAATAGATTTTCTTTGCCCCTAGTCCTGCCAAAGAGACATTTTAGGTGTGCAGGAAGGTGCTGAGCACACGAATGCATAGTGTCCTTCTGCTGAGTGGAAGCAAACGATGGCTTCCCCTCACCTGACTTTTCTTAATTGGAATTGAGATCCCCAAAGAATCTGGAATGTAATATGATATTTCTTGTGATTTCATAGAAGTTATGCCTTTTGCACCCCGCCCCCTTATACTTAGAATCATTGAAACTGGAGATTAAGATGCAAAAGGCTGCAGTTTTATAATGGAAATAGATGCCTGGGCCGTGGGCAGTCATGGAAATGTTCAATCATTCTGTGGTTAGAGGCATTCGTCACTGTTGTAATTGTCAGAAGACGACGAATACAGAAGTAGATTTAAGTAAGATAAGATAATTCATCCCCAGTTTGAACAGAGCTCAAGGCTAACCTTTTGTAGGATTCCTAAGGGCTTTGTACTTATAGCCTCCACTCTCCTACCTTCTTTCTCCTCTTCTACTTCATTGCCTTCAAAAAATATATAATTAGGAGTGTCCTATATTCTTTAGACCCCATATTGAAATCCAGAATATTTAAATTTCCTGTGTGGGCAAGAGGGCATAGAGAAGATGAGGTGACTGGGCAAGCAGGTAATGAAGCTAAGGTACTTGAGGATTGCCAAGGGGGTGATATGGTAGTGAGAGGAGAAGGAGGATTGGAGGTAGCCATTGATTAGTTTGGCTAAGGGTGTCTTCTATGTAAGCTACACCCGATCTTTAATGTAATAAGTAGCTATTATAGACCATCAGGTAAGAAATGACATGAATAAAATCTTAACCGTGAAAAGCAAACTTCATGTGAAAGCATTTAAGTTAACTTCAATCTACAATGTGGGAGTTTCATGAAGGACAGGTGGTTACCGTTAACGCTAAGAGTGTGAACTGGACTATAAACGCAATTGAGGGGTGGTTTAGGAGGGAGAATTGGCAGCATTTTAATAAGAGCTTGGCATAGAGGACAGAGATACATTCAAATTTCTGCCACTGGAGAGATTACTTAAAATACCAAATACAGGGGCCAGAAGAGATGGTCTAGCAGCTAAAAGCACTTGCTATTCTTACAGAGGACTGGGATTGGGTTCCCAGTGCACGCATGGAGCCTTTAGCTCCATTTTCAAGAGGATCTTGTGCTCTCTTCAGGCCTCTGAGGGAACTAGGCATATATGTAGTACACATTCATACACAGGTGAAACACATACGTGGGAACAGAGGTTCTTTTGGTGTTGCTCCTTGCTATTGGAAAGTTGGCATAGGGAAGAGAGGCAGGAGTAATGAGGCTGCTCTACTTCCAATTGAATAGATCTGAGTGTGGCAGAAGGGATATAGTGGTGAGGCTTTTACACAGGACTTGAAGGCCAAAAGCTCTGGCAGAAGTGGGAACACTGTCTCCTTGTCTCTTCTGGCTTGTAACTAAGCTGAAATAGACTAATGTATATATGGATTCATTTGCTTCTTTGTGGTGCTGTTTTTCTTCTCTGTAAACCAAGAGATGGCTTGAATGCTACTTAAACATGCTCTTTTCTTTCCCTGTTTGGATTAATAGTCTATCTCATTAAAGGATTCGTACTTTGCCACTGTGAAATTACTAGCAGGTTGAGGTATGTTATTGGAATAAGAGATGCTTTCTGTGCCTCATATGCTCAAGACTCTGGGTTCATATTCCAGAATGGAGACAGAGAAGGGGCGGGGAGTAGAAGGAAAGAAAGGAGGGGAAAATGTGAACAGGAATCCAAAACTATTACATAGAACACTCCATACTTCCTAATATATGTGGGTGTGTATAGATGTGCATGTATGCACATATACCTAGGAAATACAACTGTAGTTATTTTTCTATATGTTCCTGTATTTGCAATCATGTATGCTAGTTGTCATTCTTAGGAAATTTGTATCCTCCACCGAGCAAGGTACATATAGTATCCTAGAGACTATTCAATTTTTAGTGTCTCCATAACTTAAAGTTACTGGCTAATCATTGGAAACAGTGTTAAAAAGAGTAATTTATTTAAAAAATGATAGCTAACACCACTAAGTTCATACAGCCTCAAATTGATCTCATCTTTCACATTTTTCTATTTCCAACATAAATTAATTCCTATTATAATTGGAGTACTCCAAAAAAGTCTGGGACCTTTTAAGTAATTAATAATAGAGGGAACATTGTTAGATATATTTGATTGCACTTTCATTTTGTGACTATTAATAATGAGTACAGCATGTATGCTCTTAATTAGTAACTTGCTAATCCTAAATCAGTCTTGGTCATAGTCATCCCTATGTATTTTCTCAATGGGGAAGTGGGAGAGCATGACTTCCTGGTCCACAGAAGGTGACCAGGTGAGGGTTTTATATGATGGAAACTTCCAGACAGTTATTGTCATGCTGCAATAATGCTTAGTTGAGCAATGTTATCTTCAAATGAACTTACAGGGGGTGTGACAGATTAGCAGAGCATGAATTTTGAAACTTGACCTTGCAGGGACATCAAAGTTAACATTACCTTCTAACCAGTTTTTTCTTTCACTTTTCTACTCTTTCCTATTCCTAAGGAAAATATGGGGTAGTTGGGACCTAGGTCTTACCATTCCTTTAAGTAGCAAATGGCTAGTTCCCTATAGTCTGGGAGGAAAAGGCCCATTTGATTTTTCACCCCAGTACTTTCATATGTCCGTTTCTATGGATTTTATTTATGAGTCTTCATGTTTCAGAAAATTGCTTTGGAACATTATGTAGCCAGATACTGATGTAAAGAAAAGTCAGCTGTGAAGGTTCTAAAACGCTGAATTTGTCTAGAGTTGAGGGAAACCCAGGACCCCTTTTGCTAAGTTAGCTTTCTCCTTTGCTGAGTCGGAGCAGTTAGAATATTTAAGTGTTGGCCTGCTGTGACTCAGTGCCTGACCAGCAGCTTTATAGACACTTAAGTCCACAGCATGCCTTTCAGGTAATTAAGCACTGGGACTATGCACACAAGTTTATGCTTTTCTTCATTGCTTCTGGGGACATTTTGCCATCACCCCTTCATTTTTACTTTGTCAAAACAGCACAGTAAAAAATAGGGGGTTTGGGAACCAAGCCTGGTGATGTCGTTCAAACTGCCATTTTTGCCATCCATCTTAGGCAGGACTAGTCTATTCCAATTGCCGGGAGTATTGTCAGCAAACACTTCCCCATTGTGTTCAGCAGCAACAAGGCCATTGATGATGATGATGTAGAAGTTTATTAGAACACGAAGAGAGGAATATCCTACAAGTAATTCTGAAGGATAGGCTACTTGGAGGCAAATGCCTCATAGGCAGAAATTCATGGAGTAGCATGCATTAATTATATGTTGGCTAACAGAAGGTTAAGCATTTGAACTCAAACTTCCTATTAGACTCTCCCAAGCATGCGGGCCACCCACCAGTTGCAAGGCATGATGACACGACAGATGACTCGGCCTCCTTGGTAGCAGTAGGGGTATGGGTAGTAGCCTAGTAAAGGTTCACAGACACGCCGGCAGTAGCGGTTGCCTCGACGACAGTAAATACAACAGTAACCCCTCTCATCCAGCATGGGGTCAAATTCGATTCCATTTTCAGTCTGGAAGAAGAAGAAGAAGACAGTGTTGGATGGAGAACTCTTTAGGAGGTCCCACCAAGCAAGAGCGGATTCTGAGGTGGAGGGGTGGGGGTGGGGGCTGATGAGAAATTAAATGTCTTAGCCAAATCACAGAGATATAACTATGCCATCAAGATTGGTTTTGATCACATTCTCTGGAGAGTCTAAGTATTTGTTAAAGCTATGCTAATTTTTCCAAATGCTTTAAGAAGTTGTAAGTTTTATGAGAGTTTGTTCGTTTCTGCCCTGAACATGAGTGCAGTGGACAGCACTCACATAGTCATTTACAGGAAGATCTTCTTCGCTTGCTTGTCTGGTGTGGCGGGTCTTCTCCACCTTCACTTGCGGGACCACCCACTGCTCATTCTGGTCAATCCCCTTTTTTTCGCTGGTAGGAAAGTGAAGATCTTCACCATCCTCCTCAAAGTCCTGCAGTTCTGAAACTAAGATAACAAACACAAAATTGGGATGCCATCACTTTGCAAGCACTTCTGGGAGGAGGGTATAAGAAGACAACAGTTGAGAGTTATTTTTGTCTGCCCTTTGACTGGGATAAATTAGGCACACATGGGCTGCATTTCTTAGCTGTTTAAGAGGACAGTTCAGAGACTATTTGGCTTCTCACCAACCTCATTGCTTGTCTGACTTCAAACATTTACTCCTTTTCTTAGTAATAGAGTCAATTGACAAAATGAGGGACTTCTGTCTCCCTCAATGGTTTTTAGCTGCAAGTGATCAAAAATATGTCTTGATTGTCCGATTTGATTTGGTGTTAGCTGCTCTCCCAATCATTTCTCTTTTGTTTCTCAATTTTTTAAGTTTATGTTTTTTTCATATATGGATGTTTTGCCAGCATGGTTGTCTGTGCACTGTGCACCACACACATATAATGCCCACAGAGGGCAGAACAGGGTATCAGATAACCTAGAACTGGAGTTGAAAATGGTTGTGAATCACTATGTGGGTACTATGAATTAAACCTGAGTCCTCTGCAAGATCAACAAGAGTGTTTGCCCACTGAGAAATCTCGCCAGCACTGCCCCCACCCCCATGTGTATCTCATTTATTTTCAACTTAGGTCTGTGGAAGATTTGCTGAAAGTGTATGTTCCCACATATTTTTTTTTCACTCCTTTTCTGGTTATCTTACACAACTGCAGTCCAACTGTTAAAACTAAGAAGGAGGCATTGTTTCATTGCCATTATCTAAGCTACAGACTAGTCATCAGTATTTCCATCGTTGTTCTTTGCTTTGCAGCATCCAAGTCCAGGATTGCATTTATCACCTTTAATAACAAACTAAAAAAAAACACACAATCAAACAAACAACTCCAAATAATAGCAATAGAGGCCTGCATTGTTGGGACTCTCCTGTCTTGAGTGATATAGGAGTAGTCATTGTGTAGAATGAGGGAGGCCAAAGTCTGTGACACCTAGACAGAATAACGTGTCTAGGGACCTTCATCTTCTCGAATTGAAGGTTGTACTTTTCTGCTCTGGACCTCTAACCTTCAGTCCCATTTATCGTGATTCCTTAAACATTCTCTCTCTCTCTCTCTCTCTCTCTCTCTCTCTCTCTCTCTCTCTCTCTCTCTCACACACACACACACACACACACACACACAAAATTGTCCTATATTCTAGGGTAGAATGTCACTTGACATGAGAATTCTTGAGGCAGTGGCGCACTGTTTGGTCTCTTCTCTCTCCACTTCTTGGGTTGGGCTCACTGTGGTTTTGAGGAATAGTCTAGTATCCCTGCTGCAATGAATATAGATGTACAAAGAAAGATAGATTAGCTTTTTGCTATCACTGGTCACATTACCGTGGTGTTACCTTTCCTGAGATATTTTAAAAGCCTGTCAGCATTAATTTATCTGATTTATAACTTGGCTGTGAAAACTTCCCTCTTCACCATAGTCAGCATATACAGTTTCTTCCAAGAAGGTCTAAACTGATCATTTGTTTTCATAGAAATGTGGTCTCTCAATGCTGCAAACATTAACCTGTTCCAATTTTTTTTTTTTTTGAGATAGCATATTGCTCTGTAGCTTAGATTGGCCTCGAACTCAAAATCTTTCTGCCTCAGACTGGGTACTGGGAATACAGAAGTGTATCACCATGACTAGCATGGTACCATCACTGGAAGGAACAGATCAGGGACAGGAGACGATACCTGCGATTAGAGTGGGATTGATCCAGTACATGGTCACGTTATCGCAAATCTCCAGAATTTTCGAATTTTTCAGGAAGTCTCTGTTTTCAATAGGCTTTTCTGCAGGAACCCAAATCACTGACTGTTCAAAGAAAGTTGTAGTAATTTCTTCATTCTGAAAGAAGAAAGTAGGCCAGGGGTGAGATTAGAGAATTAGTGCGGCTGGCCAGAGGATAGGGAGTACTGAAAACTAGTGTGTTTTGAGCCTGACTTGCAAGGCTAGGGTTCACTGCTCATGAGCAGTCTCCATGCTGTGCTGACAGTAGATGTACATAGAAGAGCTGATGACTGAGCCTTTCCTTCTGGGTCTGGCTGCAAGGCTACTCACTAGAAAAGGGCCTTGCCTGCCATCATTTCCCTTGAAAAGCTTTGCGTGGTGTTCTGGGAACTCCCTGGGCCACACAAGCTTTAATTTGAGCTTGTACTATGAGTGATTTATATGTCTCCCCTCTAAATGGGTGAATACCTGCCACGTTTTACTAGTGTAGCTAAGGTTGAATCCAGGATTTCACCTCAAGAAGGAAAAAAAATGAAACAAAACAAAACAAAAGACCTCTTATAATCTAAACTAGTGAGATCTGTTAAATAGCCAATTAACCTATCATTTTGGATTTGCAAGAAATTTGTCTTTTCATATTTTAAAGCCTTCTGCTTATGGAAAGTGAACTCATTAATCCCAGTCATTCTAAATGCTTAACGTTTATCTTACAGAGGGCTCTCTGGTTTACAGAGCTTCGCAGAATTTTGGTAAAAAATACCCTCTCTTCCCTTTCTAGTGCTGGGAGTAGTTACCTAGAA
>JADRCC010152399.1:0-10841 GCA_019843855.1 Hylomyscus alleni
AAAAAAACAGAAAAACAAATAAACCTCTGATCCCCCTGCCTCTCCCTCACAAATGCTGGGATTCCAGGTGTGTATCACCTCACCATGCCCAGTTCCCCAGGTGCCGGAGGGGGCTCCCAGGCAACAACAGATTGCATCTCAGCTTTAAGGGGATGCTCCCCTGGAATACACATTAAAATAAGCATTTAATCAGCAAGGGAACATTTGTGCATCCTATGCCTAACCTAATGCCTGACCTTGGGGGTGTCAGTGTCTTCTTCATCCACATGGCCCCTCCCCTTGTCATCCCTCCCTCCCTCCTCCATTTCCACTTCTCTCTTCAGTTTAATCTTTCTTCTAAATACAGTGTGGAGTTTTTATCTTATCTCCAGAGGACTTTCTTTGTACCTGGCTTACTTTTTTTTTTTTTTTTTTTTTTTTCAAGACAGGGTTTCTCTGTGTATCCCTGGCTGTCCTGGAACTCTGTAGAGCAGGCTGGCCTCAAACTCTGCCTCCCAAGTGCTGGGATTAAAGACATGCACCACCACCGCCCGGCCCAAACCTGGCTTACTTTTAAGACCTTTACAGGTATTAATGTGTCTCGCTAATTATCTCATACTTTGCTAGGGAAACTGAGGCACAGAGGTTAAGTAAGCATGTTTTCCAAGTGCAGAGGAAAGAACCATCAAAGGCTGTCCTCGGGAGTTCAGAGCTGGCTAGAGCACCCCAGGAGAGCTTGGTAGTGACAAGCAAGAGAACCAGGACAGTAATGGTGGGGGCAGGGCTGGAATGGACACAGGGCCAGCTTGGGCTCCGGGTCACTTCACTGGGTGAAAATGCTTTGACTACTATGCAGATTTGTATGGGACATGGGGAGTGCTTAGCCTCCCCAGCCCCACTGTCTTCATCTGTAAAATGGACAATAACTGTACCCGCCAGGCAGGGCTGGATCAACAACAGCTGGCAGCATTCGTGTGCAATGTCTCTGTAGAAAGAGGCGACTCCTCAAAGGCCAGGTCTTCAAGCTCAAGCCTCCGTCCTCCCCTCCCCCACTCCATCCCCGTCTTCCCTGCATCGCAGGGGCCTGCCTTAAGGTCACTGTCACTCTCTGACCCACACGCTACCTGTCTGGCTGGGGCCCCACTCACCGCCCTAGACCAGAAGACTTTTATTTTAAACCACTTCTGGAAACTGTGGTCTTTCCTGTCACCAGGCTGGTGGGGAAGGGACTTGGCCAAGGTGAGACAAACAGATGGTGCCCAGGCTGCATTTCGTCTTCAGTGGTCCGTGCAAGAGGTGAGGAAGGAAGGCCCTGGCTATCCCTACACAGAGCTCCGTACTGAGCATATATTCTGTGACACAACATTTCTGGTTGCTTCTGTAATTCCCTATGCTTTGCGAGCTTGGCTTGATGTGATCTCATCTCATCTCCCAGTAAGCAGGCGGTGTTTCCATGGATCCTCAACCAGCTCCAGGAATCCTCAAACCTATTTTTCTACTTTATTTTTTGAGACAGGGTCTCTCACTGACCCTGGAGACCACTAACTGACTAGACCAGTTGGGCAGTGAACCCCTGGGATCCTCCTGTTTCTGACTCTCGCCGCTTGAATTACAGACCCAATGCCCAGATTTGTCTGTGCATGCTGGAGATCTGAATTCAGGTCTGCATGCTTGCCCGGTAAGCACTTTACCTATTAGACTATCTTTGCCACCCTGTTTCCTATTTCCACCCATTTTCTGCTCAACTCCGGCAGTGACTCAATTGTGTCTTAAACACAATCTCTAGATGGATGTGGAGGAGTGGCCTCAGTACTTGGATGTAGAGGCCAGAGAATCAGGTGTTCACAACCAGCCTGTTCACAAGGCCATTCTGTGTCACCTGAGACCATATCTCAAAACACAAAACCAACAACCCCAGGTCTCTGGCACTTGTCAGTATGTTGCTTCTTTGCTTCTTCTTCTTTATACATGGGCCATGAAGCTTGTAGGGGCTTTCAGCCTCTCATGCCATCAGCACCTTTGTCTGAGAAACAGACAGTAACAGAACTTGCCAGGCAAGGTTGGGTCAAAGACAGGGCTGACAGCACTCACTCCATGTCTCACTCAGACAGAGCAGAGCCAAATTTTTCAGCAGAACTTACGACATCATGGCCAGGGATGATCTGCAAACATGCAGAACATGCAGACCTAAGTTTGAATTCCCAGTGCCCACATATAAGCAGCACCCATCTGCTACCCCAGCACTGGAGGAAAAAGACTGGTAGAGCCCTGGGACTTGATGACCAGCCAGTCTAGTGGGGAGCATGAGCTCCAAGTTCAGTGAGAGACTGTGTCTCAAAAAGTAAGCTGGAGAGTGACTGAGGAGAGAGACCCGATGAACATCTGCAAGCGGGCAAGTGTGCACCTACACACACTCACACACACACACATACATACACGCACGCACACACGAACACACGCACGCACACACGCGCGCGCTTAATCAAATGGCTGGAACTTGGTCAAACAGCACAACTGGAGCCCATGTATGCTTAGAAGTTAACATGAAGAATTGGGAGAAAAGCAGGAGTTAGACCCAGCAGCCTGGGATGTGACATTGGGCCCTTATCTAGCTCTTTGAGGTTGGTGCTCTGATTTGATCTGCTCAACACTGCTCTTGAGAGGATGGTGTGGGACTATATGCTCCTATGAGCATAGAGCTTAGAACAATGCCTAACAGTTGACAAGCAGTCGACAAGTCTGAGCTGGCTGTCACTGCCCCAATCAGCAAGTGACAAGGTCAGGATGGGACTGGTTCAGTTAATGTCAGGGCAGCTGGCACAAGGCACAGTATTTGTTATTATTAGAGACCCTGGATTTGGGGCTTCAGGGAGTTTGCTTTTCATTTGCTCAATGACCTAACCTCTGTAAGACAGGGCAGAGGCAATATGCTAATTGAGCCTGATCCTGGTTTTATGAATGAGGCCACCACAGCCCCTCAGTTGACAGAGCCAGAACTCAAAGCCAAGCCCAAGGCCTAGGTCTTGGCTCTCTCTGTCTCTCTATGCTGTCCCCTAGAGTGGAATGTCATTGGCAGGGGCCTCGCAGACTGAGTCAGCCAAGCCCCACCCCCTCTTCTCCTTCATCTTGTCTGATTGTCCCTCCTGGCTGTGCCCAACTGTGGAAGGGAGTGTATGGTTTACCCACAAGTCCCTGCAGGTTCCCAGGTACAACCAACCTTTTGTCACTCTTCCAGGCTCCACCCTCATAGGGACTAAACTACCTGCCTCCTGTTTCCTGGGTCCTAGCTCATCCTCATCTGCACTGTGGGGCCTCTCCAGTCCTCCCATCCCATGGCCCATTCTCATCTGGAAGCTCTCCCAGGCTTGATCCTATACAGCCTTGCAGATACGATCCCTATCCCCCTCATATCAGCCTGTGTTGGCTTCCTGACCCTGAATTATGGGAAAAGGGCAGGCTAGAGACGTAGGGTCTCTGAGCCTTGGCTGGTCTGTGGGCACTCCAGTGTAAATCCTCAACCCTGTATTACTTGTAGTGAGTAGGATAATATCAGAAACATCTAGGTCCACCCTAGAAATGGCCAAGACAGGGCCATTTCTCAGCCTTTCTGAGCCTGTCTCTTCACAGTGGAAGCTGGGTCAAGCCTCATATCTGGTAGATAGCCAATAAATGGTGTTGATCTAAAGCACATGAGGCCAGGTATGGTGGCACACATTGGTAATCTTAGAACCCATGGGGCTAAGGAGAAGGACTGTGAGTTCAAGATAATCCTTGGCTACATAGCAAGACTTGGCCAAACACTTTGCAGGTGTCTTTTTATTTAACACTGTCTGGGAGGCTAGTAGCTTGCAGATGAGGGGAAGGGGCTGCATGGTTGATGAGGCAAGGATCAGCAGGGCCTAGAGAGTGTTGAATCTCTAAGGACTGAATGAGGGGATGAGCAGGGCATGATGGTCCAAACCTGTAATTCTAGCACTTGAAGGCTGAGATGGGAGAGATGAGTTTATATAGCCTGGGCTACATAGCTAGTTCCTGGCCAACTTAGGATTACAGTGAAGTCCTAGGAGACCCTGCCTTTAAAAAGAGGGCCAGAGCTGGGCAG
Organism: Hylomyscus alleni; assembly: GCA_019843855.1. NCBI lineage: Eukaryota > Metazoa > Chordata > Mammalia > Rodentia > Muridae > Hylomyscus > Hylomyscus alleni. Next base: position 4,082 of record JADRCC010152399.1, read on the forward strand.
TGGTGGTGCACGCCTTTAATCCTAGCACTTGAGAGGCAGAGGCAGGCAGATTTCTGAGTTCGAGGCCAGCGTGGTCTACAGACTGAGTTCCAGGACAGCCAGGGCTACACAGAGAAACCCTTTCTCGAAAAAACCAAACACACACACACAAAAAACAAAAACAAAAACAAACCAAAAAAGAAAGAAAAAAGAAAGAAAGAAAGAAAGGAAGGAAGGAAGGAAGGAAGGAAGGAAGGAAGAAAGGAAGAGAGGGCTAGAGGGGGTGGTAGTGGCACATGCTTTAATCCCAGCACTTGGGAGGCCTCAGAGGCAGGTAGATCTCTAAGTCTGTGGCCAGCCTGGTCTACAGAGCGAGTTGCAGGACAGCCAGGTGTACACAGAGAAACCCTGTCTCCGTAGTGGCTATTCCTGGTTGTTAACTTGACTATATCCTGGAATTAACTACAATCCAGAATTTGCTCACCTATGATCCTAATCTGGAGGCTGGGAGATACAAGTTTCTGACCTGGATCTTGGCATGGAGATCTTGAGGCATAGTGGCTATGAATCCCAGAAGATTAGCACAGGGAGATCTCTTGAGTTCAAGGTCATCTGGGACAAAGCAAGTCCCAGATCCAGGCATGGTGGCACACACCTTTAATCTGGGCCACACCTTCTGTTGGAGACCTATGTATGGACATTGGAAGAAGGAAGATGCGCATTCTCTGCTTCGCCTGCTTGCCTTGGGGGACTGAGCAACTGCTGGATCCTTGGACTTCCATTCACAGCTGCTGCTGACCATTGTTGGGAGCTGGACTACAGACTGTAAGTGATCTACAAATTCCCTTACTATATAGAGACTACCCATAAGTTCTGTGACTCTAGAGAACCCTGACTAATACAGTCTCGAAAAACCAAAAACAAAATTTTTTAAAAAGGGGGTTAGGGGCTGGAGAGATGGCTTGGTGGTTAAAAGCCAGTACTGTTCTTCCAGAGGACACATGTACTGGTCAGCTTTGGTCAGTTTGACAAAATTAGTTACCTGGGAAGAGGAAACATCAATTGAAGATTAGCCTGTGGACGTCTGTCAGGGTATTTTCTTGATTAATGATTGATGTGGAAGGGCCCAGCCCACTGTGGGCAGTGCCAACTCCTGGGCAGGTGGCATATATATATGGGGCGGGGGGAGGACAGAGAAGGGGGAAGGGACCCTCTGTGGCTTCTGTTTTATTTCCTCCCTCCAGGACTACTCAGTGGTGCACTGTGATCTGAGAAGGGAAATACATCCATTCCTCCTCTAAGTTGCTTTTGGTCAATGTTTTACTACAGCCACAGGAAAGAGAAAAAGTAGGACAAGCAGAGTTTGATTCCCATCACCCACGTCAGTAGCTCACAGCTGTCTGTATTCTAACTCCAGGACATCCAATACCAACTTCTGACCTCCAGGGCACTGACACTCACATGCACATAATTAAAAATAATGAAAAGAAATTTTCAAAAGGGAGTGTGGATTCAAAAGGAATGGCTGGCTATCATCACTTTGACCTGGTGTGACCTTCAGGACATACCTGCTTTAGGCTTAAAAGGAGCCAAGCAGGCTGGAAACACAGGCCCCCATCCATTCGATAAGGGAGCCACTGGTAAAGGGAGCCAAGCAGGGCTGAGCAGAGCCCAGCACTGCCCTGAAAGTTTGGTGCTGTCATCAATGTGCAGTACCTAAGAGGCCCCATGCTTTGCTTAGCCCTGGCCTGCACCTCCTAACTACACCTTACAAACTACCACAGAAAGCACAAAGGCTGGGGAGCAGGAGCTGGTGGGTCCTGGACCAAAGACTTAAAACAGGCATGGAGCCGCCTGCTGGCTCATACTGTATGCAAAGACAGGACAGAATGGAAGATGTTGTAGCAGCATCTCAGTCACTGGAACCCACGGTTGCCATCAGGGCTGTGGCTTAAGGTCTCAGTTCCAAGTTCAAGGTGCCAGAATGGGTTCTTGCTGTCCCTGTGTGATTTTGTTTTGGTGCAAACAGTGCTCCTCTGAGGAATCTTGGGGGTCCCCCCAACCAGGCCAAGCCCACTTGTTATTCTGCATACTTTTCTGGGTGATGTCTGTGGGAGGCTTAGCCAGCTGCTGCCCAGATGTAGGGGATATGGAACAGCCACACAAGTAGGAGAGAGGCCTGCCCACAACTGGCCCGGGATGGGGCTTGGCCTTCTGTTTCTCCTTGCTGTTAGCCTACAGGAACGGAAGTCTGGTCAGAAATGACCGACACAGGCAGAAAGTCAAAACCTGTGTTATTAGGACTAGCTGCCTCAGCCCCTCTCTACCCAAGGGCCAGAGAACCTGGTCCTCTCTACCCAAGGGCCAGAGAACCTGGTCCCAACACAAGGGAGTGTCCAGGTTCCCTATACCGCCCTCGCTATCCTCTGGAGAAGTGTGTGATGACTGGATCAGTTCCTGTGATGCTGCCTCTGCACCCAACCACTGTGCCTTCTCCTCATCCTTCCTGTTACTCCAAGGACAACCTCAGTGCCATCCTGGGTGGCCTTCCGACTTCTTCCATTGCTATCCACCCGTCCAACCGTTAGTTTTCCTCTGAGCACTGCCTCTTCTTAGAGTATTGCTCCTTTATATTTGTTATCCTCCATGAGAACAGAACCCAGAGACCCTCTTCCATTTATTTCTGTATTCTTGGGGCTTAGAATAACATTGAAATAGGCAGTGTTTGATCACTATGTAGCCCAGGCGGGCCTTGACCTCTTTAACCGTCCTTCGTTGTGTACTTGTTGCAGAGATTAGGCACCTACTCCATACCATGCTTCTGTGCTAAGGGATTTATGTTGTACACCTCATAGAAGAGGCTTACCTGCCCATTCCACGACTAACTAAACTCCTCAGGCTGAGAGCTTACAGGATGAGGGGAGCCTAGCAATGCACTGTCACAGGAGTGGTGGTGCACTCGGGAGGCAGAGGCAGCCTGGTTTACACAGTGAGTTCCAGGATAGTCGGGGATACACAGAGAAACCCTGTCTCGAAAAACCAATAGAAATAATAAATTCATCTTACTGAAAATAAGACAGGCCTCCTCCTGAGCCTCTTCCTCCTCAGCAAAACAAGGACCACAGTTGCCAGCTGTGGTGGCTTTTAGGCTGGTCTCACAGTGTGTGCGTGTGCAAGCACTGTGTGTGTGTGTATGTATGTGTGCGTGCATGCACAAGCAGCCCTGTTCCTTTCCCAGTCAGCCAGCTCCACACCCCACCTGGCCCCCTACTTGATCCCTCCCCTCACTTTTCATTCTTGCACACTGACGTAAGTAAGCTCTGCTGAATCATGAAGCTGAGGTTTGAGGCCAGATAGAGAATCTGCACCCCGCAGAGCCACAGGGCCACAGACAGACACTGAGGTGCAGCTCCAGGGGCTTTTAGGTCACCTTCCATAAGTCAGGATGGGATTTTTTAAAAAAAAAAATGGCTCATAAAGGGAAGAAGGGGCCAGCTCCGGGGAGTGTGACAGGAGCCTTTACGCCTGGCTATTCTACCTCAGGCTTTTACAGAGCAGCAGGCCTGTGATCTAGATGGACGTGAATAACACAGGACCTGTCAACTTTGTTCAGATTAGGAAATCCCCTGGTATGCTGTAGAACAGCTTGTCTATTCACCATGTCTGAAGGAGGGCCTGGTTCTGGCCTGTGAAATGGGGGTGCCAGCAGTGCACAGAGATAACCAGAAAGAAGCCCAGGTGAAGGGTGACTGTTTGAAAGGTGACCTGGAATTGGTGAGGTAAGTACCAGTACAAGCCAGGCAGCAGTGAGGGCTCACCCTGGATGGGAGCTCTTCTTTGCCTTCCAGCCAGCCTGTTTCCCAGAGGCAGGTCCAGGTGTTAAGCGGAGTTTCCCAGCTAGCTGGGATCCCCTGGAAGCTCTTGCTGGGGGTGGGGTTGGGAGCATCTGCAAGGTACCACAGCACTCTCACCAGGTCTCTGCCCTTTGTCCTGCTAGACTGAAAAGCAGCAAGAGGAGAACCTCATTCATTCACACAGCAGGCTTGGGACTAAACAAGAGGGAAAAGAGGACAAACAGGACATGTTCTCCATGTTTTCACCCCACCTCCCTGAAGGACAGTGTCCCCATGCCCAGAGCAGCCGCTTCCTCTCAACACGATCATTAAGCATTAGGAAAGCCTCTGGAAGCAAGTCCCGGGCTGCAGGAGTCACAGAACTCATGGAGATGATGTGGGATATGCCCACATGGTTGCTTAGCCCCCCTGATGACCCAGCAAGCAGTGCGGTCCACTTTCCTACCTAGGCATCTATCTCTTTCAGAGCCAGTGCTGGGTCCTTTCTAGTGCCCCACATGTGTCCTGGAACAGCCCTTCCAGCTGGGCTCCTGACAGCACCATTGCTTCAGAGGCCCAGAGAGGAGAAGGGAATTGCCCAAGCCACCAGCAGCACCCAGGCCCCTGCCACCACAGACCACAAAGCAGTTTTCTGGCTACAAAAAAGTACACAAGGCATCATGGGGAGAGGAGCGACAAGTCAAGCTAGCGTGGCTGATCATCATCCCATCTGAAATACTTGATGGCTTGCAGAACTGCCACTCCTTCCAAAAACTCGGTGAGCCCTGGCCGCTCTGCCCCACCCTCTTCCTGGAAGTAGTTGTGGTCAGAGACGAAAAGAAGTTTCCTCTCTGTCATCCATTTCAAATTGATGCAGGATGGACAGTTAAAAGGCCCACCTCTCCAGTCCAGGAGTGGCCTGGCGTCAATTACCTCTATCTCAGTTTTCTCCTCTGTATACTGGGGGCTGTCCCTGGAGGGCTCCATCACAGGGATACCAAGGACCAGGCACGGATACTCAGGAGAGCTCAGACTAGAGTGGCCATTTTCCCAGTCATAAACCAAAACCCAGTGCCTGGAAATTTGGTCCCCAGCACTGTGGGTGGAGCTGTGCACGATGCCCAAGCCCCCAGTATCCCCGAGACTTCAAGAAAGTCAATCTGTATAGCCAACTCCCAACCCAAAGCATACGCTCTAGAAATCTTTGTTTCTTAAAAAAAAAACTTTCATAATAAAGTTTATTACCTAAACTGGCTGTAAAAATATAAAATAGGATATTCTGCACAGCAGAAAAATGAAGCCAGAGACCCTCCCCGACCCCTGGTTTGTGCAAAGATACTGGGAATATGTAAACATGGAGAGGTAGGAGTGGAATTCAGGTCCTGGCCCCAGACACAAGCTGCTACAACCAGGGGAACCCCGAGGGAGCACCAGGAGGGGAGGCCCCCCGAGAGGCAGGATGAGGTCTCCAGCCAGAAGTGGGAGGCATTTCACTCTCCACACCCACTCCCTCCGACCCAGGCGGGGAGGGCTCCCACGTGGTTACAGAAAAATAATAATAATTAATAATAAGAAATAATAAGGCGCCCCCACTTAATGCTGCGGGCACGGCGGCAGCCGGTCAGATCTGGAAGGGGAAGGAACTCAGGTAGTCACGGAGTACCGGGTTAAGAGGGATGCGCGCCAGGTTTTCGCGACCCACGCTGGCCACGATGCGCTGGCGACACAGCTCCTGCAGCGGCCGCACGCGGCGCTGGCGCAGCGGGGCCCCCAACATGCGGCGCGGCGCCGCCACGTAGTGCTCCAGCAGCTCGAAGAGGCAGTCGAAGGTCTCGCGGCTACCGTCCAGGTGTCTGGAGGGGGCCTGGAAGTGCACGCGGATGCTCGTGGGGCCCGAAGCCATCTTCACGCTGAGCGCGAAGAAGCAGTTCCGTTGGCGACTGTCGCGCACCAAGAAGGTGCCCACGGGCTCGGCACGCAGCCGTTCGTGCGCCCCGTGAACGCTCAGGGGTCCCCAGTAGAAGCCACAGGCATCCAGGAGCGCGCTGGTCCGCGTGATGCGCCGGTAATCGGAGTGGGAGCGGAAGGTGCGGAAGTGAGTGTCGCCCGGGGCCGGGGCCGGGATCGGGACCGCCGGGCAGGGCCGGGGACGCACGGGGGCCGCCGGCGAGGGCGAAGACGAGGACGAGGAGGGCTCTGGCCGCCGTCGGGGCTCTGCTGCCGGGGAGATCGCATTGTCGGCTGCCACCTGGTTGCGAGCTACCATCCTACTCGAGGGGCCAGCTGGAGGGGTGGGCCATAGCGTCCGGGGCTGCGCTGATGAGGGAGACAGAGGCAGTGAGCCGCGCGTCCGGGTGGCACAGGCTGGCCAACGGACCCCAAGGAGCTAGGGCGGCACGAAGAATCCGCCCGGAGCCTGAGCCTCGGTGGGCTCATCTGCGAGGTAGGCCGTTCGTCTATGTGGAACCCTTCCAGACAGGCGGTGGAGCCCTGCCTCCCCGCGCGCGTGGAGAAGGGGGCGTGGAGAGGGGCCCGACTCCCGGCCGTCCCCGCTGGTGGCTAGCGGCCTCGCGGCTGCCGCCTACTGGCCATGCGAGGGACTGGAACCCGGGCAGACGATCTAGGCTCAGGGCCGAAGAGGAGGGGCTGACGGCGCCCCGCGCGCGAGAGGGGCCCCCAGGGCGAGCCGGTGGGGCGGGCGCCAGAGGCGTGGCATCCACGACCCCGCCATGCAGTCTGCGAGGCTAGTCCTGCCGGGCTCTGCTCCCCTTCCTCCCACCTCCTCCCGCCTGCTCCTTCGCAGCTACCTCGGCTCACCTGGCGGCGGGACCCGGGGCGCCGCGGCTGGGGGGTCCGGGGCGGCTGTCGCGCATGCTCCGGGGCCGGGAGCCGTGCAGCTGCCACGGCCGCAGTTCTCTCTGCTGCTGCCCGCCCCTGCATCAGGCTCT
>JADRCC010152400.1:0-11473 GCA_019843855.1 Hylomyscus alleni
AAAAAAAAAAAAAAAAAAAAAAAAAAACAAAAAAAAAAAACCAAAAATTACAAAGCCACTGTAAAGCAAAAGACACTGTCAATAGGACAAAAAGGAAACCAATAGATTGGGAAAAGATCTTTACCAATCCTACATCCAATAGAAGGCTAATATATATAAAGAACTCAAGACGTTAGACTCCAGAGTGCCATGTCCACTTGTCTACACCAGTTATATCTGAATTATCGGGGGTAAAAGCCTGATTAAGGATGAGAGGCGTTATAGCCCCAAAAGGGAGCTTGTGCCTCCTGGGTATTCAGATAGTCGCTGGCATCTCCTAACTCAGACGTGGAATTTCTCCTAACTCAGCTTGGAATTTCTCTCAAGGAATCTGCCTTGTTAGACAGGTTTTTCCTCAGAGTTAGCAACAGAGATCAGGCACCATTGCTTACTGTTATCATAGAATTCTCAGGGCAGCCCCACAGAAGTAAGAAGTGTTTTACATATTAGAGAATAATCGAAGGGGTTCCCTCACTCAAGGACATTAGTTAGGTCGGAACTTCCAGGTGCATGCCTCCAGCAAGACCCAGAGAATTAGCAGGAAATGCTAGGTCAGATTCTCCTAGTCCTTGCCTCCAGCAGAACCAGAGAATTAACATAGGAATACCAAGATAGCCCCAGCAGGGAGGGCTCAACTGCTCTTCTGCCTGCTTCACATTTGGTTACCAGATCCTACTGACCTTGATGTAGCAGTCACTTGTCTAAGTGACCTCAGTCTTATGCCTCTTGCTGTAACCTCCGCCCACCTACGTGACTCTTGTCATCTGCCCTGCTTGCTGTATGTCATATAAGCCTGGTTTTCACTTTGTGCTCTCTCTTGCTCACTGACTGAGATGGACTAGGACCTAGATTCATGCAGTTCGAAGTCCCCCGGGCCCAAGATGCAGCGCCAATCCAGAGGAGATGGCTGCTGCTCTAGACCCAGTGTGTTTCAGGTAGCCTCGGATGTACCTCAACTGTTGAGCAGCCAGATTTATCATTTCTCTTTTACAATGACTGTAAAAGTCTGATGCCATTTTTAAGAAATACATTCAGATCCTGCACTACTTGTGTTGAGTCTGTTTGTCACAGCCGAATCCCGTGCACATTTGGCCAGAACTCATCGTCCCACGGTACAAGGGAACCCCATAAAAGAAACCCAGTCCGTGGCACCAGAGAAACAAATAACTCTCTTAAAAAATGGGATACAGAGCTAAACAAATTCTCACCTAAGGAATACCGAATGGCTGAGAAGCATCTAAAGAAATGTTCAACATCCTTAGTCATCAGGGACATGCAAATCAAAACAACCTTGAGATTCCACCTCACATCAGTCAAAATGGCTAAGATCAAAAACTCAGGTGACAGCAGATGCTGGCAAGGTTGTGGAGAAAGGGAACACTCTTCCATTGCTGGTGGGATTGCAAGCTACTACAACTACTCTGGAAATCAGTTTGGCAGTTCCTCAGAAAATTGGACATAGTATACCTGAGGACCCAGCTATACGACTCGTGGGCACGTACCCAAAAGATGCTCCAAAACATAGCAAGGACACATGCTCCATTGTGTCCATAGCAGCCTTATTTATAATAGCCAGAAGCTGGAAACTAACTAGATGTCCCTCAACAGAAGAATGGATATAGAAAATGTGGTACAATTACACAATAGAGTACTACTCAGCTATTATAAACAACAACTTCATGAAATTCTCAAGCAAATGGATGGAACTTGAAAATATCCTCCTGTGTGAGGTAACTCAGTCACAAAAGAACACACACAGTATGCATTCACTGATAAGTTGATATTAGCCCAAAAGCTCAGAATACCCAATATACAATCCACAAACCACAAGAAACCCAAGAAGAAGGAACACCAAAGTCTGTATACTTCGATCCTTCTTAGAAGGTGGAACAAAATACCCATGGAAGGAGTTACAGAGACAAAGTGTAGAATGACAATCCAGAGACTGCACCACCTTGGAATCCATCCCACATACAATCACCAAACCGAGAATCTATTGTGGATGCCAACAAGTGCTTGCTGACAGGAACCTGATATAGCTGTCTCCTGAGAGGCTGTGCCAGTGCCTGACAAATACAGAAGTGGATGGCCACAGCCATCCATTGGACTGAGCACAGGGTCCCCAGTGAAGGAGCTAGAGAAAAGACTCAAGTTGCTGAGGGGTTTTGCAGCCCCATAGGAGGAACAACAATATGAACCAACCAGTACCCTCAGAGCTCCCAGGGACTAAATCACCAACCAAAGAGTACACATGGTAGGACTCATGACTCCAACTGCATATGAAGCAGAGAATGGCTTAGTTTGTCATCAATGGGAGGAGAGGTCCTTGGTCCTGTAAAGGCTCTATGCCCCAATGTAGGGGAATGCCAGGGCCAGAAAGTGGGAGAGGGTGGGTTGGTGGGCAGGGGGAGGGAATAGGAGTTTTTTGGAGGGGAAACCAGGAAAGGGGAGAACATTTGAAATGTAAATAAAGAAAAATATCTGATAAAAGAAAAAATAACCTCAAGCACAAAGTAGGGCTAGTGAACATGAAGTAAAGGAGGGCTGTGCATTCTCAAAGCCCACCTCCAGTGATACACTTTCTCTAGCAAGGCAACACCTCCTAAGTCTCCCAAACACTCCTACCAACTGAAGGAGAGAGGAGTGTTCAATACTATGCTTAATGTATAGGACATATCGTATTTACACCCCAGCTTTCTGGGAAGGTAGATAGTTACCTACCTTTTCAGGTTAAGAAATAGGATCAATGTGATTTCTCAGGAAACTACTCAGCACAGGCCTGCGATTTGACTAAGAGTTTATAGAATTCTGGATCCTTTACGTATAGGAATTTTCAACTGATAGTTGTTCTTAGTTCTTTTAAAAATCCAATACTCGATGGATCTTCATATTTTCCCTCTAGGTCCAACACTTGAGGGGAACAGGGTCTCTAGCCATTGTGATACACAGGCTTGTGTATCCATGGGTATACACATGCTCCCACATATCACAAATCCACCATTAGGTGTGTAAGAAAAAGTTTGTAATTTATCTCCTGATATTTTAATTCTGCTTTCTTCTTATGTAATTTCATGAATATCTACTTTAAAAAAAACTTGGCTTTCAATTTGTTTATGATATTGGATAAAAAGAGTAGGTGACCATTAAATTCTCATTAGATAACTGACTAATAAAATTTTAATTAGTTTATGCATACAAAATAAAGGAAAGACTTCAGATAATGGTTTCTTTCCTGTGTGAATAAGGTTGGTACTTTTTCCTACTAAGTTAGAAGTGTATTTTAATTGGACTGTGTAATTTATTTTTATTGGATGATTTGATTTAGGGGAAAATATTTTGTGCCTTTGACAGAGATGAATAAAACTTCTATTCCTTTGCAAAGTAATTTATGGCTTCACTAACCTTGTAAGACCTGCCATTACCAAGTATAAGTGATTTACATACTAATTAGGAAGCCCTTCCATTAGGATAAGATATAATGTAGTAGTTGAGAATGGGCACAGAAGACACAGTGACTGGGTTTGACTCCTGCTTCCTCTCTTCCTCTCTGTGGAATCTCAGTGAAAGTACTTAAAAGTTCTGTGTTCCACCCACAAAATAGTACAATTGAGCACACATTAGGAAGAATCATTGCGTGAACCTTTGTGAGACCATATTCTAGAGCTATGTAGAAAGGGGTTGTGGAATGGCCCCTGGCACTTACTGAACCCCAGCAGATGCCAACTAGTTTCACTTGTGAAATTTTTAGTTTTAGTTGTTCACTTAGCCTAAACTAGAGTCATGTGGGAAAACAGTTTCAAGGAGGGGTTGTCTGTTGAGGCAGGCCTATAGGCATGCCTGTAGAGGACTGTCATGATTGTTGGTGTGGGAAATTGATGTGGGAAAACCACCCTAAAGGAATGGTGGCAGCCTGGCAAGAGGTATGGAAGGAAAGCCTTGATCTTCTGATCTCTTGGCTTCCATTTTTGCTGGGGAGTTCATCTACTTGGTTGTTGCTGCTCTGATTCCTTTGTTGATATTAGATTCTTCATGCTTGTCTTGAGGAAGTTCTTCAGTTCTTCAGAACTCCTCCAGTCCTCTGACACTAAATTGGAACTGCCTGGTAGTCTCATGGACTAAGAGATTTTGGATTCTTTGCCTCTCTGGTGTGAAACAACCATTGATGGACTACTCTAAATGTAACATGTAAGCTAATTCTATAAATCCCTTTTGAGTACACATTCATCCTGTTTGCTCCTCTAGAAAACTCTAACTAAAACAATTTCCAGGACCTGGTTTGAGGTATCACTGGTAGAAAGCATGTTCTCACATGATTGAGAATTAATGACATAACCAAAAATGTTCTGATTTATTTCTTGGTTCTGTAAATTCTCATAACAAATTCTTCATAGCACTTCTCAACTCCACTGGAATTCAGAATATTTTTGTCATAGACTTGTGACAGTTCAGAGGAATTCTACTCTAAGACATCACCACCTTCTATGGAATAAACATTACATGGAAAGTGGGAGAGTAGTTTGTTGGTTATAAGGCATTTCTGTTGCCAGAGACCAAGCAGAAAATACATTGGGATTGGAAGTGTCTAGAAAACTGTACAAGAACCATTCTCGTGAAAATGGAGCAAACGAGGTAACTTTAGCAATTCCACTTGGTTATTTTTTTCACAATTTCCTATTGACATTGTCCAGACTCCTCTCTTCCTAGATACCACATATTTCTATCCAGGGATGAGAGAGAGTACATCTCACAATGACTCTGTAAGCACTCTCAGTTCATACTCAGGACTTGAAGAGAGGAGTCCTCCAGTGTAAGGTTCCCCAGTCACTAGGAGAAAGGGCACTGTTGTGCACTGTGTTCATCAGAGGAAACCACTCTCTGAGAGTATACTGGTGACCACTCTTCAGGAAGGAAAGGCTCTCTTTAAACTTGAGGTTCTCAGCTTTCCTTGGGCCAGAACCATGAGGAAGGCTCAACATGAATAATGAAACTCTTGTCTCATGTGTAGCGCTGTGTATAGAGGAAAAGAAAGAAGTTATATGAGGAGCTAACTGGGGAAGACACTCGAACGTTAGTTATTCCAGCCTTCCTGACATCTAGAAGTGAAGAGAAAATGTTATCTGAAACATTTTTCTATGAGAGTGTAAGGCTCAGGGTTACCAAGGAAGGGTCGAGGGAGCCTCAACGCCTCAAGTATGAGGACTGCAGGAGTCAGCTACTTCCTCACGCTCAACCTGGTGCCATAAAGGCAGCTCCCCCACCATCAGCTCCAGTAAGAATTGATTACCTGACAGTCATCAAGCTTCACTCCTTGTTTGATCTTATAAAGTCCTCCCACATACTCACACTTCAGCCCCTGAGTATGTAAAGGAAGCATCCAACACTCCTGACCTGGCCAATGGTACATGGCCACAAAATTCTTGCCCCTCAGACCCTGGCCACTTCTCCAGGGGTATCGATACCCATCCTCCTGCACCCTGCCCCCCACATGAACCAGTTCTCCAAAGCTATTCCTAATTGTGTTCTTTGTCTCGTCATTCATGGTAGAGACCAAAATCATGCACTATACTTGCCCCCACCCAGCTAAGCTTCCCTCCCTCCAGAAAGCTCCATTTGCAAAAGGTCTGGCTACCCCAAGAGAGAAGTGGACACTGGGCAGTGTTTTTCTTTTTTATATGACAAATCCCTTTTTTTTTCTTATTTACATGAATGTTGATGAAGTAAGAGGTGAGTATGCTGCATGCTAAACTTCAGTAGCTTCTAAATTTGTCATTATCTTATGTACTAAAGCCAGTTCTTGACCAGGTAGGTTGGTGGGCAACTCCAACGTACCCCACAGCTATCTTCCTAAAAAAAGTTCTTAGTAACAGGAAATAAAAGCCAGTTTTAGCAGAATCATCAGAAAGAGAGTTTGTTTTAAAAGTCATTCAGTAGCTCAAAGAACCACTGGTAATCCTAGAGAACCAAGAGTGAGAATAAGTTTCCGTAAACTATATTAAATATTGTGGTGGTTCAAATATGCTTGGCCCTTGAAGTGGCACTATTAGGAGCCTTGACCTTGTTGGAATAAGTGTGGCCTTGTTGGAGTGGGTATGGCCTTATAGAGTAGGTGTGGCCTTGTTGGAATGGATGTGGCCTTGTTGGAGGAAGTGTGTCATTGTCAGGATGAGCTTTGAGACCCTCCTCTTAGCTACCTGGAAGTCAACCTCTTCTCCTGGCTGCCTGTGAATCAAGATGCAGACTTCTCAGTTCCTTTTCTGGTACCATTTCTGCCTGAACACTGCCATGCTTCCAGCCATGGTGATAATGGGTTAAACCTCTGGACTAAACCTTTGAAACTGTAACTCAGCCCCAATTAAATGTTTTCCTTTATGGGAATTGCCTTGGTCATGGTATCTCTTCACAGCAATGGAATTCCTAAGACCAATATCATGAAATGAGCATAAAATAATTTAAATATGTACTTATACCTTAATTTGTAGTTTTAAATTAGAAAATTTATAAATAGGTTGCACAATCATAAAACAAAATCTTGAAAAGCCTTTAATAAAAAAAAAACTGACAACAAAAGAAAACAAAAATCATAGCTACATGATCATTTCAAGTGGGTTTAAAATGCAGTGCTTTGACTTTACATGTTAAGTCTACAAACCAAAACAAACAAAAAATTCAAAAAGAGATTATAAGCTGATTTCAGTAGTTATATCTGCTGGCAGTATGTGGGCTTTTTTTTGTTTTTGAGATTACTGTGTATTAAATGGATAATTATGCTGATGTAAGAAGATGGAATGTTACTTGCTCAATGGGTAGACAAATGTGAGATTAGGAAGTCTAAGTACAACCCTCTGCTTGTAACTTTTAATTAGGAATACTATTGTGAATTCATGCTTTATTTTAAGTATATTATTTTAACCATTTAAAAAAGGGTGCAGAAACAAGAGAACTTCTAAAATTTACTTTAAGATTTCTAAATACAGTTTTCAAAGGAGTTATGTCTCCTTAGAGAAATTGGCTGATGGCTAGGCCTATGGCAAGAAATGGATGAAGTGAATCTGAGATATGTTATTATTTCAGAAATTGAGGGGGTTATTACAAGTCATTGTTGTCATGGCTCAAGGACTCAAGAGAAAATTTGAAATGGTTACCAGTGAACAGAGATGGTGAAAGTTAAGCATTAATATAGATCATAGCTATAATGGATTAGAATACATGTATATTCCAAACCAAGAATTTAAAACTCAAATATGGGACCTGTACTGACTGGTTTTGTTTATCAACTTGATACAAGTTAGAGTCATCAGAGAGGAGGAAGCCTCAGTTGAGGAAATACCTCCATGAGATCCAGCTATAGGGCATTTTCTCAATTAGTGATCAGTAGGAAAGGGCCCAGCCCATGGGAATGGTATCATTCCTGGTGGTCCTGAGTTCTATAAGAAAGCAGACTGAGCAAGCTGTGGGGAGCAAGCCATTAAATAGCACCTCTCCATCCCTTCTGCATCAGCTCCTGATTCAGGTTCCTGATCTGTTTGAGATCCTGTCCTGACTTCCTTCAATGGGGAAGAGCAATGTGTAAGTGTAAGTTGAATAAACCTTTTCCTCTCCTAACCTGATTTTTGGTCATAGAGTTTTGTTGCAGCCATAAAAATCCTAAGTAAGACAGGACCAACAATGAAAGATCTTGGTAGTTAGTTTTTATTGTCAATTTGACAAAATCTAGAGTCTTTGGGGGAGGGAACTTCAGCTAAAGAATTGACCAGATCAGATTAGCCTGTAAGAGATAGTCTTGATTGAAGATTGACAGGTGAGTCTGGGCTAGATAAGTAAGCTAACTGAACATGAGGTAGTGGTCAAGTCGGTGAGCAGCATTCCCCCATAGTTTCTTGTAGAGAGAATATCTTGTGTATTGTATGTCAATTAAAAAGCCCATAGCTTATGACTCAAGTGAGAAATAGAAGATGGGGTCTGGGAGGAGAAAGGATTCTGGGGTAAAGCCAAGCAAGAGAGATTTGCAGGTAAGATGTGAGGAGACAGATGCATGGCACCTGAGCACAGGTAACCAGCCACATGGCAAAACGTAGGTTAAAATAATTAGGTTATTAAGTATGATCTAGTCAGAGTAGAGTTTTGCTATATGGCCAAGGTATTTGTAAATATATTTTGAGTGTGAGTCTTAATTTCTGGGAACATGAGGCTGGGAGGCAGTACCAGATCTAACTTCTACAGTTTCTGCTTCAGTTCTCGGCTTACACTTCAACTTCCCTCAATAGTGAACTATGACCTGGAAGTGTAAATTGAAATAAGTCCTTTCCTCTCCTAAGTTACTTTAGGTCATGACATTTATCATAGCAATAAAACACAAATTAGAACAATATAATGTTTAAAATTGCTAAATAAGAACAGCAAGAACAACAGGAGCTCATCAAGCCTCACAGTTTGGGAGGCTCTAGAGTGTGGCACCAGGACAGGTCCTCCCTATTCTTGGCTGCATGGAAACATATAGAGTGGCCATAGTCAAAGTACGTGTCTGAGCAAGGAAATGATTATGCCTTGAGCCCAAGCACCAAATGGAGCAAGCTCTGGCTTTTTATAATAACAGTCTTGAGACTGCTAGGTCCCACCAGACCTACATTTTGAGGGCTCATCAAACAACCTAAAGATGCTCATGAAGATTCACCTCTGAAATTCCCACCACTGACACCAGCACCCCTCAGTGGACTAATCATAACAACACCCTTCTGGTGTACAAAACCCAAGTCAAATTTTGAGCAATTTTATGTCTCTTCTTAGTTCTTGACCAATACATGCATTCTGGTCTGAGGGAGATGCACCATGGCCATTTATATCTGGAAAGGGCACTTCTGTCTTTATCTCTTTCCCTATGATTATTGAACTTAAAGTTTTTGACTCACAATTTTTATATATAGTGTGCAATATACCCCACAGTATTTTATATTGCTCTTCACTGTGTTAAAATGGTTGACAATATTTCTACCTAGCTGATATTAGTACATGTACACATTGATATGTTTTATCAATGGTGCGGTGAGAGGAGGTGTCCTAGTGGAGTTCATGCTGAGGCATCCCCACTCCCCAGGTACCAGCTGTATGATGGGTCTAGTATAAAATAAAGTTTACTTGGGGGTATGGGAAGGGGAGGTCAAGAAGTGAGTAGAGGCAGAGAAAGAGAGGGGACAGAGGTGGACAAGAGAGAGAGAGAGAGAGAGAGAGAGAGAGAGAGAGAGAGAGAGAGAGGCTAGCCAGGAACATAAGGAGAGACAGAGAGGCAGGAGTTGGGGGGAGAGGTCAGAGAGGGAGAAAGAGACCAGAGAGAGAAAAAGATCATAGAGCTAAGAGATTCCAAATAGTCCTTTTTATAGCAAGCCATACTCGTACCTGGCTGTTGCTAGGTAACTGTTGGACAGAGAGAAGGAATGCTAACATGCTAACACACATGGCTTCTTTTAATAACATTCATCTCATTTATCTCCCCCTACTCTTCCCATCTCACATACTTTTGATCACTCTATTTTGAACTGCTATAGACTGTAACCACTGTCAATCATGATCTGCAACCACTGGCCCCAATAAGTCAACACTTGGTGTCCACTTTGAAGCCAGAATTCAAGATTCAGGACTAGCTCTGTTGTCTGGGTGCCTTGAACCTCACTCTCTCTTTTTCTCCTATTACATCAGCACCCTTGAACCTTATAACATACACAGAAAGAAAATCACTTTGAAGAGTTTGGGAACCTAGCTCATTAACAAGGAAAGATATTTGGAGTCTGAGAAACTAAGAGGAAATGCACTGCTTGCTGCCACGGTGGGGAACATCAAGCTGTCTACTGTACATTCCTGTGTTATCTTCAGTCTGTCCATCACCCAGGTCCTGGAGGGGTCTTAGCATGCAAAGAAATGGAAGGAAGATGGCCAAAGTGTGAGAGTGTCTCACACTGGGGAGACTCAAATATCTATACTGACCCAGACAGTAGGCAGAAATCTGCAGTAATAAACCAGCCTCCCCATGGGGACAGGAAAGGATTGGGAGAGAGAAAACTTTGGAGAAATGACCCCAGCTCCATTCATAAGACGTTTGGCTTAGCTTCCTCCAGAAACTTTAATAACAAATCCCATCCAAGAAATTCTAAATTGATATCAGCTGGCGAGCAGAGCTAAATTTGATTAAAACCAGCCCTTAGGGCCAACATTCTTTATGAGTCTCTATATCAGTTCTTAAAAACAGGGCAGAATAGGGAACTTTGGAAAAGAGAGACAAAAGAAAACTTCTCTAAAGCTAATGGTGCATAAACTTGCCCTTCCTGAATACCTCTCCACTTCTGGAACAGTTTTCAGCATGCAGTGGGCATAGTGACCTAGGATCCCAGCATTGACCTGGGGTTAGCGTTCCCAGGAGAAGAGGGGCAAGGGGGAGGAGCCTGAACATTTAGCATGGTTTACACTCAAAGCCTGGATTCCAGCTCCTTTTTGTCTTTGTAAGTCTCATGTTGCCCATTCTGTGTATATGAATTCCACAGCAATGATCTTCTCTAATACTGGCAACATTTCTTTTAACCTTGTTCTCATTTTACTTGGATATACCTAAAGCTAAATCTGTGAAAAAGAATGGTGTTTGGAGCCTCAAATGAGGAGGTGATTTTACTCTTGGCAGCTCAGAGTCTTGAGCACTGTCTGTAGTTTGGACACTAAGGCATCTGCTCTAGTAGCAGTTTCTGATCAGATAGTCATCAACAAACACATATGTAGACATATATCAATAAGTTTTGAGATTTGGATTTTTTATTATTTTACATGCCCAAGTGCTTTGCCTCTCTATATGTCTGTGTACCATGTGTGTGTCTGCATCTATGGAGGCTGAAGAATTTGCCAGGTCTCCTGGAACTTGAGTTACAGATGGTTGTGAGCCCCCATGTGTCTTCAGAGAATTGAACCCAGGTACTCTGTAAAACCAGTGCTCTTAACTACTAAGTCATTTCTTCAGCCCGTTTTTAGTGCGTAAAGCTACAGGGAACAGAAAGAAGAAATCAGAAGAAGAGTTATCCTATTTGAGCATGATCACCTGATAGGTTAAAAAGATATATAATGAAATATATTATTGGTTTCTTATAGCTCTCAGACTAGAAATCCCACAAGCTATGACCTGAAAGGAGATCATTTGTCTTAGTCACGGTTTCTATTCCTGCACAAACATCAAGACCAAGATGCAAGTTGGGGAGGAAAGGGTTTATTTAGCTTACACTTCCACATGACTGTTGATCACCAGAGGAAGTTAGGATTGGAACTCAAGCAGATCAGGAAGCAGGAGCTGAAGCAGAGGCCATGGAGAGATGTTCCTTACTGGCTTGCTTCTCCTGGCTTGTTCAGCCTGCTTTCTTATAGAACCCAAGACTTCCAGCCCAGGGATGGCACCACCCACAAGGGG
>JADRCC010152406.1:0-22911 GCA_019843855.1 Hylomyscus alleni
AAAAACAAAACAACAAAACAAAAACAAAAACACAAAAAACAAAACACACAAAAAACAAAAAAACAAAACAAAAACAAAAACAAAAACAAAAGAAACCCAACTACTCAGGTTAGCCACATCTGTGCAGGAGCATAAACACACATATACATACCATAATATAATGTTTCATATACATACATATACACATACACATATACATGCATGAGCACACAATTTCCCCTTGTGTTTCTTAGCAAGGCAAAACCTTTCTACGTGAATTTTCGAAAGAACTTTGACAGCGGACACTAGAGTTCAGGTAAGTAGCATCAAAGTACAACCTCTACTCCATCCTCTTGGCGATGGTTGCTAACTGACTGAATAATTATTTCCGGCTGTTGGAGTTTCAATCACGTATCTTCCACAGGGGCCTTACAGATCCCTGTAAGTCTTCTCCACATCCCATGGATTTGCCTTGGATCATGGTAGAAAATAATGTCCAAATCCAAGATCACTTCCCAATGCATAAACAGTCAGCATTTATAGATGTATGCCCTCAAAATGGGTACCATCAACATCAGGAAACTACTGCATGCACAATATGCAACACTTTAATGTCAGCTCAAATATCTTGAGGTTAGAAGAGGAAAAACTAATGATTTCTTAACATACCCTTTCCAAATATATTCCCATTCTTTTTGACTTGTAGCTATAAATAACATAGAATTTAGGAGTCATTTTTACTCTAAATATACAAACCAGACATAAAACATACATCTGCCATCATGCTTAACAAGTAAAATTACAGATAATTTTTGTCTTGTGATTTACTGGTTTGGGATAATTAAGAAAGGAGTCACTTAAAGGTCAACTATTTGGTGGCTGAATAAAGTTATTTTTTCTCAACTGTATCTGGTCTAGTGATAAGCCGTGATGTACTCAAACTTGTGTGTGAGCAGAAGGAAAAAAATCACAAGAAATAAAATAACGAAATGGCAATAAAATTAGGAAGGAAACAATGATGCAATAAACTGTCTAGGAATAAAAGAAAAGAGCCTACTCCTGCATTCTTTCAAAGTGGTGGCATTAAAGTTTTAAAATAACATCTTTTCTTTTTCCATTTGATTGTATTTTTTCTTATGTGCACGTAGTTTCTTGATTTGGGGAATTTTTTGCTAAAGCCTTTAAACTTAAGGTATTGTGAAGATAATTTTTGTAAATGTTTGGAGAGGTGATATCAGAAGTTGATTCTTCTCAGCCTTGTTACTCTGTATTTCCCTATATGCGTTCTTTAGATGTTCCCACTTTGTAGCCTTGACTAGCCCAGAGCTGGCTGTGCAAACATACAGAGTTCTATCTCCCTAGTCCTGGGGTTAAATGTGTGTGTGCCAGGATAACTGGCCATTCGTGCTTATTTTTAATTTTTGTTTTTGTTTTCCCTGCTTGCTGTTTTCAAGTGCAACAGCTATTTTTAGAAATTATTTAATAAAAACTACATAATAACACAATATTCCTTAATGTGAAAAACAATACAGCAAAGACACAAGTAGTAAAAAAAAATATACAATTTTAAAAAATAATTCTATTACATGAAGGTTTCAACATGTTATTATTTCTGAAACAAACAAACAGATATGTAATAATTTCTTCTTTGGTCTCCTATGCCTCTAGTATAGAGGAAAATCTCCCCCAGGCCTTGGATGAAGAATCAGGACATCCCAAGTATTCCGTGAATGTGAATGCACTCAATAATGACACAACAATTTATCATAATTAATACTTGTTCCAAAATCAGAATGCAAAGCTTGCCATGGCCTTTGCTGAACATAGAGTATGTGGGAAACTTCCAGAGAAGCATGGAATAATCAAATTATTAAAATTTCAGACACGTCGAGAAAGATTCTAAGTTTTATAATTAGATTACAGATACCAGTGAGGTGGCTAAATTCAACAGACAAACATCACTTCTAACATGTAGATGTTAAGTTTTCTATATTACTGGCAATTTCCAGTTGTTATACCAGCTGCAAAGACTCCTAAACACCTGTCGTGGCAAAGGAAGGCAGTTCCTTATTTTCTTCCACTACTTTGTGTGTTAAATATTTGCTGGATGGAAACACTCATTTAATAGAGAGAGCATCATATACATCCTAGGATGAGAGAGTGCTTTTAAGGACAGATACTATTATAGCAAACATGCTCTATGTTCTTCGAATTATCTGAGTGTGATTTCCATTTAGTTATTTAAATATAATCCAAATTTATATATACTCGGTGCTGAATCTGTGCAGTATTTCTATGGTTAATTATACAAGTTTATATGATTACTTGACTATTGAATTTTTCTTTATACAAGGAAAAGAACATATATAAGGGTCCATCACTAAGAACTGAATGGAAAATTATTCACGAAAACACGTTCCAAAGTATGTACCAGTGGAAAATACTCAGCATACCAAAAGCATGTTGACTGAAGTGTGGATGACGCCTATGTGCAACAACATTCCAACGCCAAGCTCAGTGTGGTGGGCACAGGAATGCCAAGTACCAGGGAAGGCTGGAAAATAACAGAGCTCTCCTGTCCTCAGATGTCATCCTACAAAACTGTCCTTCTTACAAAATAAACAAATAAATAAAATTTTCAAAAAAAGCTTTACACCATCAGAGACTGCAAGCACCAAAGTAAAATGTCCCGGGGACCCTCAACTATACACCCCCAAATGATTCATTATGTTAAAATCCATTTGTGGATTCCAGGAAAGCCAGACTATAAAAGCTAGTAGCACTCTTTTGGAAAGAATGCTGTCTGTTGAAGTAGATCACTATTTCCAGGAACGAAGTCGGGTGCTTCGGCATGATCCTTGGAGACTTTCATTTTACTTTCTTTGTCCACCAGACAAAGATTGGTCCAGGATGGTCTTTCTTTCTGTTCTGGGGTCCATATCTCTAAAATTCCTAACCTGTAGGTTGATGAAGTGCAGACTAAGACAACTCTCTAGAGCAGTGTTAGGTGGAAGGTATGTTGGGTGCAGTTTCTCTGGCTTTGTGCATTTCACAATGAATTAACATTGAAGATGTTAACAATGAAGATGTTAACAATGTATTCATTGATCTGGAACCCCTCTCTTCATTCCAGACTTGAAGGGGAAATCAAAAATCCATACATTCTAACACAAAATGTCCTGAAGATCTTGAAGTGCTAGTTTCTTGTAGCACCAACTCTTAAGAAAGGAAAGGCTCCAATCACATTGACTCACACACTTAAGTTTATGACAAGCTTAGATGCTTTGTGTCTTGTAGGATATCAAACTTTTATTACCACTGATTTCTCCCACCAACATGAGACATTCTCTGTAGTATCCCTGGTACCTAAAACCTGAGATTCCAACACCTGAGGGAGAAAATTCAAGTTTACCAGACCTTCACAGTCAGTGCCCTCCTGTCCCATTGCTCTCTCCTGGTACCACCAATAATCTCAACAACCATTATCATCACACCAGGGTGAGCTCTTGTCTACCCCTTCATACGCACATACCCTCATGCTCTCTGCTTCTAACATTGCATTATTGATTTCTCACACAAAATCATTCCTCTGGTTCAGTCTTTTTAAAGCTTCTGCCCATTAAGTTACATAAAAGAGAGAGAAAAGTTTGTCCATGATGTTTCTGGCACATACTTCAAAGCCCTCCTAATGAGTCAAATCTATATTTCCCCCACTTCTACTGGTAACGCTGCACAGTAGATGCAGCCTTCCTGAATTCATCATGCCCAACCTGATCCTACCCCTTCAGTCTTTTACCTGCAACCACAGATATATTTATAGAAGGCACTGGAACACATCACCTCCTTAATTAGAGTCTATTGTTGACGACCTACAATGGCAAAGTTCATTTCTGGGAGCTGCAGTTCCTGCATCATCCTTACCTCACCCTTTTATACGCACACAAAACTTCTTTGTTCTTGCTGCATTGCGTCAAACCATGCTTGTCTGTATCATGTTCTCTACTGCCAATATCCCTGAGCATGCTCCTGACAGCTTGTTACCTAGACAATTCTCCCAACTTAGTAATTCCAGGATAATGACTGATATCCATCTGCCCTGACTTCCTTACCTATACCAAACACTTCACCATAGCTCCTACTATGGCTTTCATAGCATTTTATTTTTGCATACAGGTTTCTTTAAATACATCCCGTCTTTGCCTATAGATTGTAAACTTTAAAGACTATGACAGTATTTGTCCACCTAAGACATGGTGGACACTTAAATGTAGTCACCATTCTTGTCCTCTCCAGCATTTTATTCTAGTTACTTGACCTTAAGCCAGTAATTTAACTTTTATTTAGATATAGCCCATATTTATATATGCAGCTGGCTCTCTAAATGTGCATCTGTAGATTCAGTAAACTGCAGAAAGAAAATATTTGAAAAACATTCTGAATGTAATAGATGCGTCTAAATGTTTTATCCATCTTTTTCCTGATAATACAGACAACCTTACACAGAATTTACACTGTATTAGGTAAGCAATCTAGAAATAAGTTAAACTATTTTCAAGAATCTTGATAGTTATATAAAAATACTAATGTTTTTAATAGGGAGTCCTACATCCCTTCTCCTATAGCTATTGAAAGAAAGCTGTGCATATCACTGCTACAAATAGTCTACATTTATATGGGCAATAATTTGAGAATTACAAGTAGCCACTCGAGTTTGTAAAGTTCTAAGCAGTGTGCCTAAGAGAAAAGGCATCTCTCTAGTACATGCTGCATAGCTGGGTGTCGTGAAGAAGAGGCATGGGCTGTAAGTGGGACCACAGTGTCTAGTTTCTCAGACTGTAGTTTCCTGAGTCCTAAGTGTCCTATATCGAAAGTCAGTGCTTTGCTCAAAATGAGACATCAGGGCACTTGAGACCACTGTCTCAGAACAAAGAATTGTCAATACCCAAAATGCAATTACCCCTTTTCTTTTGAAAAATGACACAAATGTTTTACTTAGGTTGTACCTGCTTGAACAGTCTCATATACCGTGTTAATGAGGTACTGACAGTTGATAACAATTCAGCTAACTTTACAAGTCAGGAACTCTAGATCCTGCAGCAGTTATCTCAAACGTCATGTTAATAATTTGACAGATGAGAAACTGAAGGTTCACTGAGGTTAAGCCATTGCCCTGGGACGCATCCAGTGAGTACAACAGCTAGAACTCAAACTTAAAAGTCCTTGATTGTGAACAGGAAATGCATATAAAAGGACTTGACTTTGTCCCCTAGATTCAGGTTCATAGAACAGACAGATAAGCGTGCATGTACACACACAGACACATGCACACAACACACACACACACACACACACACACACAGAGAGAGAGAGAGAGAGAGAGAGAGAGAGAGAGAGAGAGAGAGAGACAGACAGACAGACAGACAGACAGACAGACAGACAGACAGACAGGGAGACAGAGAGAGAGAAAGAGGAGTACCATGATTTAAGGTTTCCAAGACAGCTTTCTTCTTCTGTTTGGTTTTGGTTTTGGTTCCCTCTCTAAGTCCCCCTATGTTTCTTACAGCCTGAAATTTTTGTGACTTGCTATGGTTATCAGCTATTTTAACAGTACATTTTTTGTTTATTATTTGTTTCGCTTTGTGTTTGTTATCTTGTTTTTATAATACTCCATAACCATAACACATAGAGCAAGATGGCCTTGAAAATAATAGAAATCATTTTTTTTATCCTCCCCAGTACAGAGGTTATGGGCATGAGCCACCTTCCTCTGAAAACAGTAATCTTTTTTTTTTTAGTAGTATTTTTTAAAATGTTAACAAAGTTGTCTACGTGTACCAATGCACGGGTCTATGGATGTGTGAGCACATGTGCCTGTGGAATCAAGAAGAACCTGGACTTACAGGTGGTGATAAATGCCAAGTGGCTGCTCAGGATTGAACCCAGGGCCTCTGCATGAGCAGTACATGGTCTTAACCAATGGGCCATCTCACCGTGATCTTTAAATAAAGGTTCTCCTTGTATAAGACAATGGGTACCACTGTTGGTGGAATGCAATTCCCCTACATAAATGCCTACCAAAGCAGTCAAGGAGTTTTTATCCATTTCACCAAGCCTACCATCCATGTGACTTCTGAGATAGACACCATCTCCCATAAAAGTTAAATGACTTAGCCCATACTACTTCCACCTCCCATAAATAAGGAAACACACTG
Source organism: Hylomyscus alleni (assembly GCA_019843855.1). NCBI lineage: Eukaryota > Metazoa > Chordata > Mammalia > Rodentia > Muridae > Hylomyscus > Hylomyscus alleni. Next base: position 6,192 of record JADRCC010152406.1, read on the forward strand.
TACTTTTGGATTCAAAAGAGCATGCTCAGGTGGAAAATTGGGGCTTGAGGGGTCAAAGTTGGAGTCCATGGGTATACTTACTCCAGGATGTTAAATTGTCTAATGCCAACAAATTTGATGTGATGAGGCAAGTTTTGTGGAAGTTAGTCTAAGATAGCAAAGAACGCTGAGATATAGTCACATGACCACTGAACACCACTTAGGTTCACAGCATGGCACAGCACATGGGCAGGCCACAGGATCCAGTGATTACATCTCTCTACTTATTTCAAAATACCTATTCACAGCTACTCTGCTAGCTTTTAAGAGTATTTATTTGTAGCCATGCACTGTCCCTAACTAGAGTGTAACCTGTTATAATTAAACCTCCAGTTCCTTGTCGTATGTATTGTGAGTTGAGGAGAAGTGGGTATCAATCATCTTTAGAAATATTCTTGGATCTGTTCCAGTAAAGCTACTTGAGGTTTTAAAATCAAACTTATTGAATAGAAGAGTTGATATTTTCTACAGAAAACAGTTTTCAATTTTGGTTATTCATTCCCAAGAGCTCTACTCATATTTCTTATAAGAATTGCCTCAAGGATCAGAAAGATTTTTTTTTTCAATTTAAAGTAAAAATCAGACCTTCAAGGCAAAGTCCAAGTGAAATAAAGCCTTAGAGCTGTGTACTGTGGGAGTGAATTGCTCTGAGAGTCCCCATCAGGAGCTATGTACTGTGGGTATAAATTGCCCTGAAGTGCCCATCAGTGGGTTAGGCAGAACTGGACCAGAAAGCACAGGGAATCAAGGCTGGTCTAGTGCTGGAAATACAGTAAGATGGAGACCGCTGATCCTTAAAAGCAGTCCTGACAACTGGAATGATGTCATCACACAGTCACACACCCTGAGTGTCAGGCTTTGGTCCCTGCTAGTCTACTATTTTTTTTTTCTACCATGCTATCAGAACTCAGTGTGATCTGTGTGCTGTGTGGACTGATGTCTGTGTATTCTATGCACGTGCTGACTTGTGTGTTTTCTATGTGTGTAATGATCTGTGTGTATTCTATATGTGTGTGCTGATCTGTGTGTATTCTATGTGTGGACCGATCTGTGTGTATTATATGTGCGTACTAAACTTTGTGTATTCTATGTGTGTACTCTAATCTGTGTGTATTCTATGTGTGTACTGATCTGTGTGTATTACATGGGTGAACTGATCTGTGTTTATTCTGTGTGTACTGATTTGTGATTATTATATATGTGTATTGATCTGCGTGTATTCTATGTGTGTACTCATCTGTTGATATTATATATATGTACTGATCTGTGTGTACTACATGTGTGCACTGATCTGTGTGTATTATATGTGTGTAAGGTTTATCACTTGTGTCATCTTGGGGACCTTGCTTATTAGAGGATGGCAATGGCTGGAGGTTGAGGGTCACCTTTCAGCATTTGCCACCTGGTCTATGCTTTGTTCTACCACCTTTCATCCCTGACATTGTCTAAGTAGCAGCCACTCTGTCTTCAGTAACTCTGTCCCTGCCTGGCTCATCCTTTATGTTAAGAGATGGCTCTTCACTGTCACTAAGTCAATCTCTTTCATAGTCTATAAACATCATGCTTCCCTGTGTACCTATTGTCAAGTTCCCTAGGAGTAACAAATAATAGCTCTTTATGAAAGTACAAGACATGAATATGTCTATAATCTACATACAGTACTTTAAAAATAATTCCATCCTCATTTGTAACCAATGAATTAAAAATACAGACTGTCAGAACAAGATCCAAGGAATCAGAGAAGAGTCAGCTATCTGCTGACTGCTTAAAGCTATGTTGTAATTTTATAGACTGAGAAATCAAACAGGAGACAATTGTAATTTGTTTTTTCATTTGTCCATAAAATCAATTGCTCAGTAAATATTGATCAAGTAAGAATAATATTTGTGAATCTGTTCTTGGGTTTGGAGGTCAGGAACAAATCCCTATCTCTCTCCATCAAATAAATTGTGTGGCCAGATCTGTGGGGGGGTGGGGAGAGTCTAGAGGTGGAATCACCTGAGTGGGAAAGGCCACATGAGGGATTTACAGCTCACTCTAAGCTAAGATGTTGATTTGAAGAAAGATGAAATGAAAACAGAATTGAGTTATTAATGTGTTTTTCTTATTAGAGCATTTCCTAACTGTTTTTTGAGATAATTGTGAAGAATGAATGGTGTTATAAACAGACAGGCCACAAGAAGATTATTGTCCTGGTTAAAATTTCAGACCTGGACAAGGGAGTGTTATTATTATACAATTTTATCTATTAGCAATGTCCTTCTTCTTGACCAATTTTTAGAGACAAATTTAAAATTTCACTAACTTACACAGTGTTTCAATTTTCTCTGGCTTACATGAAAAATATTTAAAAGAAATAAAATATTTTTGTAATTTTTATATTTACAATGCTATTTTCTGTGAACAGTCCTTAGGGAGACATCTACAACAGGAAAATTGTGAACAATGTGTCATGATCGTTATTTATCAGGCTACTTTGAAATATTCACTCACTATTGTAACGTAAAAATCATGAAAAACTAACGCAACTAAAGAGGAAAAATGCTGGCTTTGTAAAAACATCAATAGTAAATAAAATTAAAGAAAAGAGAAGCCATCTTGCAGGCACTCCTGTAAATGCATCCTGGTGATGAAACACCTGCATCTAAAACTGACTCATCGAACAGACCAAGGAAGCCATGACCTGGAATCCCCAAGAACCTTGAGTGGAGAATTTGGCGATCATACCTTTTACCATCAACAGACATAGTTCGTGTGCCGGGGAGGAGTGATTATTCTCTTTACTGCAGTTCTGGCAATCTCGATATGGAGAGATAAATGAAAATACACTCACAGATTTGGGGAAGGGTCTCAACATTACTTAGATGATAAAATCTATAATAAAAGTTTAAGTATTTTGATATTCATCATATCTTATTTCCTATTGCTGCTATCATTCCCAACAGCCTCAATAAAGTTTCTTTTTAAAAATATGAGTTTTAGAAAATTGCTTCTGAATTGCCTATAAGATATCTACTTTCTGAAAAAAAAAAGTAATCTAGTATTATTTAAATTCTCAAAAGTTAGGAGAGTAAAAGCATATTACATGTCCACTAATCTCAATGAGACAGTTCTTTTAAGATGCTGTAGATTACAAAAACATTGTGAACTGAGTGGCTATCATTATCTGCCCCATTTTTTTTTTCATACCAAGTATCTGAGACTCTTTCTCAATACAGCTACTTAAAGGAACTTAAAACTTTGGTAGTCAAAAAAGAACCATAAACGAAAAGATTTTTATATTTCAAAAATTTGAATACTATGCTACAAAACTACTTGCAATGAAGTTAGAAGTAAAATTTGAAAATAACTGCAGTACAGATAAAACAGAAAAAAGTAATATCCTTAGTATACTAAGGATATTTATATAGAAACAGGTTTTGTGAATAGACAGGCCTCACAGGAGATTGACCTGAGACATTGTTCTAATTTTATTCTGTTACTGGAACAAATACCATGACTAAAAGCAACACAAGAACGGAGAAGGCCGCCCTGGCTAACATTTCCAGATCACAGTCAACCAGTGAGGGAAGCTAGGGCAGGAACTCAAGCAGAAACCGGAGGTACAAAGCCAGGAAAATCATGTTTGTGATTTTCCTCATTCATGGTCTCATGTTTAGCTAGCTTTCTTGGATGACCCAGGACCACTAGACTAGGGAAAGTGATGTGCACAGTGGGCTAGGCTCTCTTGCATCAATTAGTAATCAAGACAAGAGAATGCCCTACAGACATGCCCACAGACCAACTTGATCAAAGCAATTCCTAAGCTCCGGCTTTCTTCTCAGACGACTCTAGAACTGTGGTATTCAACCTGTGGGATCCTTTGGGGGTTTGCATATCAGATACCCTGCATTTCAGATATTTACATAATGATTCATAAGAGTACAAAATTACAGTTATGAACTAGTAACAATATAGTTGTATGGTTGGGGATCACCACAGGATGATGGACTGTATTAGTGGGTGCAAACCACTGCCCTACACTACATCAAGTTGACAAGCAAGGCTAATCAGAACACTAGTAAACTTGTTGACATATTTTTGTTTGTATAAAAAAAATAATAATTTATTTTAAAGCCCTAAATGTTATTCTTACTCTCCTTCAAAAATTGCTGAAAAAAATTAAGGCTCATTATTTGAAAATATTACAAAAAAATAATGTGTGTTTGTGATAAGAATTCTCAGGAAACTAACAGTAAGTAAAAACATTCTCAAGCTACTAAATATTCACTACAAAGCAACAGCCTGAACATTACTTTTAGTAGTGAAAGACTGAAGAAACATTCCAAGCTATAAAAGCCAACACAATGGTATTTTGAATCCTAAGAGTAAACAAAAGCCTTCTATAAATTGCTTTAAAACAATTTACACCCCTAGGTATAATTTAGTAAAGCTTCCAGAAGTGTATGCTGAGAACTAAACGATGTTGAGGAGTTGGGCTGAGGACTAAATAAATACAAAGACATTCTGTGTTCATGTCCTGAAAGACTAAACATAGGAATGGTGCCATCTCTCTGTAATTCATATAAAGATTTGACGTCAGTCCTGTGAATACCACAGCAGGACATTGCTAAGATAAGATGGGAATGGCCCTCAAAGGAAACAAATGTCAAAGGGAACTAGAAGAGTCAGAGCAATTTTGAAAATGAGTAAATGGGTGTAGAACCGATATATCCGATTTCATGGCTTCCATAGTGACAGCTATGGCAAGTGGGTGGGGCACAGAGGGGAACGTATAGGTCAGTGGGCAAAATGAGAACTCAGAATAGACATATACACTTAGCTGAGTTCTGAAACATATGCAGACACAACTCAGTGGCAGAAAACAGCTTTCACCCAATCATGCTGGATCTGGGAGATACCTACAATCAAAAAGTATATGCCATATGTATTGCATAAGCTAAAACTCAAGTACTCCAAAACCTTGAATATAAATGTGAAATTACAAAGCTTTTAGAGAAAAAAGGATAAAAATGACACTGAAATATCAATATATATTTAAGAAGTATATAAAATTAAGATGCCTATGTGCACATATAGTTTATATACATATATAAAAATAAAAATCTGTCAAGTAATAGCTGGAAAGATATCCCAGGGGAAAGTGCTTGCCCTGTAAGTTATGAGACTTTGAGCTTGTATCTCCAGAACCAAAGCAAAAGATGCTGCTGCAGCAGAGCCTTGAATCCGAAGAGTTGTAGAGAGATGGGAGGTAGAGGCAGGAGTATCTGTGGAAGTTTGTGACTCTGTTAGTCTGACTCACACAGAGGAAAATAGGAAACCCTGTATTAATCAAGGAAGGAAAAAACTTATGTCTGATATCGTCCTCTGACAACATCATGTGTGCTGTAGCAGGCACACCACACCCATATTACATACAGATATGCACCCATGCATATGTATATATGTACATATATATATGAAATGAGAAGCTTCATTCGTGGAAATAGAAAATAGCATAGACATAAATATAAATCCATAATTTCATATCTATAAGGAGATGAAAATCACCACCTCAGCCACAGGCAAATCAACACTAAGTACTGTGTTTGGCATTCTGGTCATGGACTAAATGTTTGTCTTATTTTTCTTTTCTTCCTTAATATTCTCCCAATCCCCTCAAAGACAAACCATGCTTGGTTGTTCTTCCTTCTTTGTTTGGCAACCTATGACAAATGTCACTTTCCCTACCCCCATCAAGGCTTACTTATGCCCCCTCCAGCAAACACACAAACAGGACAAGCACCAGACACTCCCCTTACAAGTGGAGATGGAGCAGAGGCAGGGTGTATCGCTGATGGAGAAAGAAGTCCATGGGTTCTGTAATATGGTGGAATCTTCAACCCTTTGTTCTGCCACACTCACCAACAGCCATCCTGTTGAGCTCTTAGCTCTGCTGGGGTTCATGCACTGTGTGATGAGGGAGTGATTTGCCCCCTTGGAGCCTGTGTACTACCCATATGGGGAGCTTAAGTTTCTTTGCTTCTAGTTTTATATTTTTGTTTTGAATAGAAAAAAATGGCAGGGACTCATGTTCTGTGAAAGTACAAATTTTAAACACAGCAGTAGCTCTCAACCTTTCTAATGCTGCAACCCTTTAATAGTTTCTCATATAGTGGAGACCCCCTACCATAAAAGTATTATTATTACTACTTCATAACCATAATTTTGCCACTGTTATGAATCAGAATGAAAATATCTGATATTCACGATGTCTGATATGCAGCCCTTGTCAACCCCCCAAAAGTTGGGACCCACAGATTGAGAACCACTTACTGCGAAATATCTTTTCTATCGGATGATCATTTCTGTATTACAGTAACCATACCTGTTACTCTTCAGGGAAAATGATAGCCACATCTGTTCTGTTGTTCATTTGTTGTTTTATTTGTTTCTTACATGCTCTTTACTCTCTCTATTAACTGTAAGTCAGTTTTAAATTATCTGTTAAAAGCCAGTGAGAAGGTTACATGCTATCTTTAAGCTAGTTTATATAGGTGAAACATTCTAACACCTCACCAGTCAAAGCTGTTAAAATTGCGTTTTGTTGAGCCTGAGGCTCTTAAAGGTGATGGCTTTTTTTTTTAAAGATTTATTTATTATGTATAAGTACACTGTCGCTGACTTCAGGCACACTAGAAGAGAGCATCAGATCTCATTGCAGATGGTTGTGAACCACCCTGTGGTTGCTGGGATTTGAACTCTGGACCTCTAGAAGAGCAGTCAGTGCTCTTAACCAACGAGCCATCCCTTCAGCCCTACGGTGGTGGCGCACGCCTTTAATTCCAGCACTTGGGAGGCAGAGGCAGGCGCATTTTTGAATTCGAGGCCAGCCTGGTCTACAGAGTGAGTTCCAGGACAGCCAGGGCTACACAGAGAAATTCTGTCTCGAAAAACCAAAAAAAAAAAAAAAGGTGATGGCTTTTTCAAATTGCAAAGATGGAGTGTCTCTTCTTTCCTTTCCCTGTTTGCTGCTGCTGTCCTTTCCCACTTGACTTCAGGTTCCAACCTCTCTGGCCTTCCAATATGGACTGCACGCTGGTGGCTCTTGGGGAGGATCCACATCTGTATTGGTCAGGCTCTGGCAGAGCCTGTCAGGAGACAGCTGTATCAGGCTCCTGTCAGCAAGCACTTCTTGGCATCAGCAATAGTGTCTGTCTGCGTTTGGTGTCCGCATGTGGGATGGATCGCCAGGTGGGGCAGTCTCTGAATGGCCTTTCCTTCAGTCTCTGCTCCACTCTTTGTCCCTGCATTTCCTTTAGATAGGGGCAATTCTGGGTTAAAATTTTGGAGATGGGTGGGTGGCCCCATTCCTCAACTGGGGGGCCCATGCCTAACCTCTGGATATGGTCTCAATAGGTTCTCTCTCCCCTTTGTAAGGTACTTCAGCTAATGTCATCCCCGTGAGGTCCTGGGAGGCTCTTGATTTCCTGGCACCTGGGACTTTCTGGTTGCTGCCCCCAGTTCTCCATATCCCATTGCTTTACACCTCTGTTCAATTTCCTGACCCTCTGTACATCTCCTTCATCTCCCATAACTGACTATTCCCCTTTTTCTCCTACCCATCTTCTCTTCCTCCCAAGTCCCTCCTACCTCTACTTCCCTTGATTATTTTGTTCCCTCTTCTAAGTAGGACTTAAGCATCCACTCTTTGGTCTTCCTTCTTCTTGATCTTCATGTGGTCCATGAGTTATATCATGCACATTTCACGAACTTTGCCTAATACCCACTTATCAGTGAGTACATACCATATGTGGTCTTTTTTGATTAAGTTGCTTCACTCAGAACAATATTTTCTAGATCCATCCATTTGTCTGTGAATTTCATGAAGTCACTTTTTTTTATAACTGAGTAGTATTCCATTGTATAAAGGTATCACAGTTTTTGTATCCATTCCTTTGTTGAGGGACATCTGGGCTGCTTCCAGCTTATGGCTATTATAAATAAGGCTGCTATGAACATAGTGGAGCATGTGTCCTCACTACATATTGGAGCATCTTCTGGGTATATGTTCAGGAGTGGTATAGTTGAGTCCTCAGGTAGTTCTACATTCAGTTTTCTGAGGAAACTCCAGACTCATTTCCAGACTTATTACAAGGTGATGGACCACCTTGTAATCCCACCAGCAATGAAGGAGTGTTCCTCTTTCTCCACATTCTTGCCAGCATCTGCTGTCACCTGAGCTTTTGCTCTTAGCCATTTTGACTGGTGTGAGGTGGAATCTCAGGGTCATTTTCATTTGCATTTCTCTGATGACTAAGGATGTTGAACACTTCTTTAGGTGCTTCTCTCCCATTTGAGTTTCCTCAGTTGAGAATTCTCTGTTTAGCTCTGTTGCCCATTTTTAATAGGGTTATTTGATTCTCTGGAGTCTAACTTCTTGAGTTCTTTGTATACATTGGACATTAGCCATCTATCAGATATAGGATTGGTAAAGATCTTTTCCAACTCTGTTGGTTACCATTTTGTCCTATTGACAATGTCCTTTGCCTTACATAAGATTTGCAATTTTATGAGGACCCATTTGTCTATTCTTGATCTTAAGAGCATAAGCCATTGGTGTTCAAAATTTGCAGATGATATGATAGTATACATAAGTGTACCCAAAATTTCCATCAGAGTTCCAGTGAACTCCTACAGTTGATAAAAAACTTCAGCAAAGTGGTTGGATATAAAATTAACTCAAATCATTAGCCTTCCTATACTCAAAGGATAAACGGGAAATATTTAGGGAAATGACACCCTTCACAATAGTCACAAACAATATAAAATATCTTGGTGTGACTCTAACCAAACAAGTGAAAGATATGTATGACAAGAACTTCAAGTCTCTGAAGAAAGAAACTGAAGATCTCAGAAGATGGAAAGGTCACCCATGCTCATGGATTGGCAGGATTAATATAGTAAAATTGGCCATCTTGCCAAAAGCAATCTTCAGATTTCAATGCAATCCCCATCAAAATTCCAACTCAATTCTTCATAGAGTTAGAAAGAGCAATTTACAAATTCATCTGGAATAACAAAAAACCCAGGATAGCCAAAACTATTCTCAACAATAAAAGAGTGGCTGGGGGGAATCACCCCTGACCTCAAGCTTTACTACAGAGCAATAGTGATTAAAAACTGCATGGTACAGAGACAGACCAATGATCAATGGAATAGAATTGAAGACCCAGAAATGAAGCCACACACCTATGGTCACTTGATCTTTGACAAAGGAGCTAAAACCATCCAGTGGAAAACAGACAGCATTTTCAACAAATGGTGCTGATTAGTCTGGCCATCAACTTGTAGAAGAATGCAAATTGATCCACTCTTATTACCCTATACAAAGCTCAAGTCCAAGTGGGTCAATGACCTCAACATAGAACCAGATACACTGAATCTAATAGAAAAGAAAGTGAGGAAAAGCCTTGAACACATGGGTAAAGGGGAAATTTTCCTGAAGAGAACACCAATTGCTTATTCTTGTTTCTATTTCTATTGTGTTGACTTCTCTCAGAGTCCTTAGAGATGCCATTAAGAGTTTAACATCTGAGCTAAGGGAATAGAACCTTGCTGCTTTCCTGGTGTTATTCTTCTGAGGAGAGTTAACATGGGTGGGTTGGCCCCTAGTGTTTAAGAAAGAACATTCAGGAGTCGCCATTAGTGTTATTTGTTCCTGTATCTCAGACTTCTCAGGGATGAAGTCCGATGAATGACTTTCTTGCATGACTTCAGATAATCAGAAGCCAGTATTTTCCATGATATTGAAGATCTGGTGATGAATCATGTGTGTGAGAACTTTCTCTGTCTTTTGATAATAAAGAGCTCAATACATTCATGCTTTTGCATAAGCTCAAATATTCTGTTTTTACCAATATCTTAGAAATATAACCCTCTGGAAAAATAATGTAACTAAACATGAAAACTTCCTTTTTTGTCATAAAGATGTCTCCATGGGTTTATTCAACAGTTTTGTTCTTGATTCCACCCAAAGGAATTTGCCTCAAAAAGAATGGCAGCATTGTACTCTAACATGAGGAAATCATCCGATAAAGATCTAATTCCCCCCTTCCTGCATACTCTAAAATCATGTTACATACAGGAACTTGAATTTTACAGTCTGCAAGAAAAAGTTTTTCCTGTCAATTTTAGTATTTATCTGGTTGTAAATTCTGCTCGTTATTCAAAGATAAAGAGGTGACCCTGCATTTGAAGTGTAGCATCTGAAATCTGACAGTGCATGAGACTGTAAGTTAAAAAATTATCATTCCATTTGTGATGGCTTTGCTCTTTAAGGAGCAGAACGAAGACCCTGATACCAAAATTCAAAATTAGCTTATATTCTTACTTTTCTTTACCTCCTGGCCAAGAAACAAAGACATTGTTGTACTTCTGCTTAAAGTTTTGGGCTCTAGGGAAGCCAGTCACTGAAATGGCAGCTTTTAGTAACTCTGGGTTCTTCATGTTTTCTTTTAGAGAGAATACGTGAAAAACTGTGGATTTCAACCAAGAGAAAGAATAATTTCGAGAATAAAGTCTCAGAATCATAATGCAATTTCAGTCAACCACACAGAAAATATCCTCTGTCATTCATGATAATTAATTTTTAATCACTAAGAAAATGTTAATAATGTTCATTATTCCTGGTATTTGGGAGAATTTCTTAGAGATGTATGAGAGATACTTCTTGAATTATCCTCTCCCTACTGTTATGAAATACTTAAGATACAAAACATCAATGGGAAGCTGGGCAGTGGTGGTGCATGCACTTGAGAGGTAGAGGCAGGCGGATTTCTGAGTTTGAGGCCAGCCTGGTCTACAGACTGAGCTGAGTTCCAGGACAGCCAGGGCTACACAGAGAAACCCTGTCTGGAAAACCCCCAAAAAAATCCATGGAAGAAAGACCAATTTTAGAGGTGGTTACAGATATTTCAGTGCAACCATCTCTAATTCTTTTTTCTGAAATGAGGAAGAACACTATGGAAAGAGGCAGAGTAAAGACAATCACCCTAAGCCAGTCAGGAAGCATGAGGAGACACAGAGGAATAGTACAGGGACAAAATATACTCTTCAGAGACATGCTCCCAGAGACCTCCTTCCTTCTGATAAACCCGACCTCCTGACGTTTCCACCACCTTCCAATCTTGCAATCAAATTGTGGATCCGTCAATGTATTAATTACTGATTAGGTCAGAATCTAAAGATCTTAGAACCCTTTGGGGCATTTCGTGGGCCAAACCACAGCACTACTAGAAAAATTAATATGTGTTTGGAGAGTAGACACAAACATCCAAGTGAGAGACTAAGACTTTCATCTTGTAAGTGGGAATCCAGCACATACATATTACTCAGTCTCTTCACGTTGATTTAGCATCTTGTTAAACTGCAGAATGTGCCAGACAGGAGGAAATGATGAAAGGTACAGCTTGTTTCATGTTCTCTCAGAACTACCTACCGTTCTGTTGGTATACACTATACAAATGTTGGATGACACAAATTACTTATGCACAAATAAATAAATAAAGGGTTACTAATTAGAAAATATTTTCAAATGATAGAGTGGTAATTGACATAGTTCATATTAAAAAGTACATTAATACTAGGACATTTCTGATGTGAACAACTGTTTTATTTGATTGTGGCTATCAGCAAAGTTTGTAATGGTTGTTATGACTAGTTGTAGTAATTTCTTCAGGAAACTGCTGAATGGTTTAAAGTTGGAAGAAGACCATAGCTATGGCAGATTCTCAACAAATATGTGTTCAGTGATGTCTTTGTATGTTCAGGCAACTTAAACAAATTAGAGTACACACAGTGGCTCACTCATAAGCAGAAAGAATCTATTTCCTCATAGTTCTAAAGAATTCTAGAACAATATACTGGCAGTTTAGTGTCTTGTGAGTGTGCAGTTCCTGCTTCTTATATTGCCATCCTACTATTTCCTCATGTGGCAGAAATGGTGGTCAGAGAGCTTCTTAGAGTAGCATTTACGGCATTCGTGAGGACTCCATCCTCATGACCTAAGTCCCTACCAAATGCCCCCACACCTATTAGTATCACACTGAGGGTTTGCATTTTAACATATAAGTTTCAGGGTTGAGGGTATAACAGATAGGTATAAAAATAGATACCATATATTTAAAAAGACATTATTTTTACATTACTTGACATGTTGCTTTAAAATCAAGTTGTCTCTAACAAGTAGGATACAGAGTATTTACAAATCCTAGTTTAATAAATAAATAAATCCTTGACTGTATAATGAAACTAAAATAGAGAGAGCTTTAGAGTTAAAGAGTGTTACAAATGAGAGTTCAGCTTTGTCTTTACTGCCTCCCAACTCCAATAGAAATAGAAACCATTCTTCCCCTCTTCTGCAAGCCTCCCCAAGCTCTGCTTAATGTTTGGCTGTGGGTCTCTGCATCTTTTTCCCTCAGTTGCTGGGTGAAGCCTCTCTGAGGACAGTTATTCTAGGCTCCTGAGTGCAAGTATAGCAAATTATCATAAACAGTGTCAGGCGCCAAAGCTGTTTGATATCCATGGGAGGCCTCCCCTTTTCTGAAGAGAGAGGAGGAGTGGATTAGGGAGAGGATGGGAGGAAGGACTGGGAGGAGAGGAGGGGTCAGGATGTAAATTAAGTAATTAATTAAACATAAAAATTAAAAATAAAAGACATTAATTTTGAAAAAAATGAAATAGAAACCACCCCTCCCTTTGTCCCTCCCTCCCTTTCCTCTCTCATTCTTCTATCCATGTAGGAGCACTATGAAGTCAGCTGGAAATGCAGAAATCCCTGTGAATTCTTTCTGACACAGCACTCTTCTCTCATTCATCATTAGTATGCATAGAAGCTAATACTCTATGAAAGTCATTTGCCAATAACACAGTGATCTATGAATACTGATATAAAAGCATGCCATGCATAAAGGAAAGACATGACAGATCTGAGCTGAATAAATCACGAATTGTCTTCACATGCCCCTCCGTCCTCTTGACCCTTTCTTTGTATTCCACTCAGTGTAGAACAATAAAACCCTTTTATGAAGACAATTTTATATCCAATGCTGATATGTTTACTAGTTCCTATATCTTCTCAATAATCATGAAATATGGATGCTTAGCCTATAAGTATATTCATAATGATTAGATTTTTCCCCTTGTGGGATTATCAAATGTTTCTGAGACATTTAAGATCATATTTAGTATCTCTCTTTTTTCATATATCTTCTTTTCATCCCAGCTTCTATATGCTACCATAGGTCAGTTTACACATAGGCATTGTTTAATGAGCTCATAATATAATCCAGTTGCCTTGTTCTATTTACAAAAGAAACTGGATTTCTGAAGATATATAGGCTCTGTGATTTTTAAAACACAGTAAGTGCTTAGCACATACTGAGAATTGGCAAACATTGACTCTGCTTACTCAAGTCTTAAGGACTTAACTGTACTATGGTTTTCCCTAGAACCATGAACACCACTATTGTTCTTGGAACCTATGCCATTTATTCTATAGTAAGAATAAAAAAAATATTGGATGGAACAAAGATTTTCCCACTTAATAAGGCAAACAGTTTCTCTGATGTTAGGACCAACAAGATGAATTTTGTGCAAGGATACTACTTAGGAAGTGACTTCGAGAGAAATGCACTTCTGTCAGGCCTGAAGACTTGATTCACATGGTAGAAGCAAAATATTAACTGCAGTACACATACTCTCTCACATGAAAATAAATTAATTAACAGAAAATACATGTTAAACTTTTTAGGTTTTTAAGAAATATTTTGTTAAGAGACAACTTTAGATTAATAGAAATTCACAAACAAAATTCATAGTTCCTATTTATTCTGCTCCTAGTTTTCTTGAATGACAGCATCTTTTTTAACCATATCTTATCAAAACAAACTTTAAGATTGTTACAACTTGGTAAGCTAAAGCATAGACTTAGTGGTGCTTTTCCAGGTTTCCTATTTTGTTCCAGAGTATCAGCTTCGGGACACATTACACTCAGTCACCTTAGTCTCCAAGTCTTTCTGTCTTTCATTGTGTTGCATGACATTGGCACCTTTGAAGACTGTGCTTTGTAGAAAACCCTTCATGTGTGGTTCATCGAGTGTTTCTTTGTGATTAAGATTAGAATAGTGCCGATTCTGGGACAGGGGTATTTTGGGCTCAGAACAATAGAAACAAGATGAAATTGTGAACTACATCAGAAAGGAAAAGCTCACATCAGGATGGGTTTACCCTAAGGGAAAGGGACCCAGTTCAATGATAGATCAGAACAAAGGAAGGGTTAGATTCTGTAGAACTGCTGGAGTGACAAGAATTGTAATTTCTGACCAGCTATGACACATAGTAATTTTGATGTCTCTTCCATGTGTTAGATACCCATGAGCTGTCAACTAGAACTTAGAGACATTATGGAGCAACTCTGGTCCTTAAGCTGAACCTGGTATCTGAATCTTAGGATGACATTTTGAAAGAGGGCGAGTACAGAGGAAAAACACACATACAATGCATGTCAAACTTTTAATGGCTAGCAGGCAATTCACCCTTTTTCTTTGTGTGAGTTCTGACCATCTCAGTCCTGTGATCCATTTGGGCAGCTACAGTAGAATTTTATGAGCTGGGATGTTTTAAATAACAGATTCATTTCTTGTAGTTGTATATGTTCAAAAGCTACAGATCCAAAACACAAACAGATTCAGCATCTGAGTCTTGTCCCTGCTTCACACAATGGGGCCTTCTTGTTGAGTTCTCACATACACCCTTTTATATAAAAACTGATGTCCATAAAAATAGCAACCCTCATGACTTAATCATTGCCAAAAACCATGCTTTTAACATTATCATCTCGGGATTTAGAATCTTGACAAGAAAATTATGGATGATATATAAACAACTATATTATGGGTTTTGACAAAAACAACGTCAAAGGTAAGGATTCATCATATATATATATATATATATATATATATATATATATATATATATATATCTTTCTCTAGATAGATAAGTTGATTGATAGATAGATAGATAGATAGATAGATAGATAGATAGATAGATAGATAGATTCTTTGGATATTCTTCAGATAGAGTATGAATCAATAAGCCATGTTCACTAAAACAAAAGAGAAGGAAGTTAACTACAGCTTAGAACTCTTCTTTAAGGATGTTTTGTCTTTTCTTCCACAATTAATTTGTTCAACTATTTAGTTGTATCACTAGTCACTCAGAAATGTTTAATTCTGTGATTAAACTCAATACTGTCATTACCTTTTTGTTGTTTGTATCAATCTAGCTTTGGCTGTTGGAAGAACTTTGACATTGATGTCACTACTGTTGATTTATTGGTTCCTACCCCATGTTTGCTTTTATTCTATCAAGCTTTTAGTCTCGAGCCTCACATGTAGCCCTAGACAGACACAGCCTACATTTTCAGCACTGTAGCCTTAGGACCAGCCATTATACAAGGAACCCTGGCTCATTTTATTAGAAAATACCACATAAAAATCAAGTTCTGGACATTAGGTGTGCTTGTAATTACCGAAGTGTCACTGTTCAATGTTCAAAATTTTATTTTCCTGCTTACAAAGTATTTACACCAAAGTCTTTCTTTTCAAAGAACTATAAGACTTCCTCAGAATCTACTCACTGAAGATGAAATAGATCCACTGTAACCAAAAGAAATGAATTCTGCTTCTATTATTGGGGCACTAAATTTTTGGACCTTTTGGAAAGCCTAGCTGTTTGTCCAGTTATTGTCAATATTTGTCTAAGAGAAATTCTTGTGAAAGGTATAGTTTCCTTGGTTGACACATTTCTTTCAGGCACATGGTAGAATTGCTTTCATTGCTTGTACATGATATTCAACTGTGTACAACCAAGTTAAATAAAATTGGAAACACAGTTCCTTCTTCAGCCTTCTCAGTGGATTCTCTTAGTCAACTGTCTCGAACAGCAGAGACTTGACAGGTGAGTGATTCATCCTCCTCTGGCATTGACTGTCAGGAGCAGCACACGGCAGCACTTAGATTAAAAGAGGTTATCTCCCTCATTTGAAAAGCTCGGAGCTGCTCAACTACAGCTATTCCTAGCTAACATTTTCATAAGCACCTCAGAGGGTGATAGGAATTGATTTAGTTACCTCTGTATTTGGAGCTGTGTCTCCAGAAATGAGGAAGACCCCACATAAAGGATTCATTCCTGACCATTAAGTACAGCACAGCAATAGAAGGTCCTTCTTAGAAAAGTGAGGACGAAGCTAGCAAAGGTCCCACATGCGAGCGTCTGTGCAGTCAAAACTCCTCATTAAATGATGGTGAAAATCTAAGGTTCACATTCCCCAGGGAAAATATGAGCCCTGCTGCAGGGCCTGTGTGTCCACTTCTGTCTTTCTGACAATACCATGGAAACAGGATGGGCAGGAAAGTGAAGTGCAACTTTTCAGCAAGGATAAGTGTACACCACCATACGTCTTTGTGTAAGACAGAGTAACTGTCAAAAACAGTAGATAAGGTATCCTGTGATTGCTGCATCAGTTGTCCCCAGTAAAGCAAATTACTACACTCTGCTGAGAGGTGGCCTATCAAAATCATTTATGCAGGTCTTTCTACCATATGGTAGGATGTAAAAGTCAGCCTGGAAAATTCAAAAA
>JADRCC010152408.1:0-12364 GCA_019843855.1 Hylomyscus alleni
CTGGCCCATTACATCGGGAGTCTTCACTCTCTTCTATACCTATTATCCTTAAGTTTGGTCTTCTCATTGTGTCCTGGATTTCCTGGATGTTTTGGGTTAGGAGCTTTTTGCTTTTCGAATTTTCTTTGACTGTTGTGTCAATGTTTCCTATGGTGTCTTCTGCCCCTGAGATTCTCTCTTCTATCTCTTGTATTCTGTTGGTGATGCTTACATCTATGATTCCTGATTTCTTTCCTAGGTTTTGTATCTCCAGGGCTGTCTCTCTTTCTGATTTCTTTATTGTTTCTATTTCCATTTTTAGATCCTGGATGGTTTTGTTCATTTCCTTCACCTGTTTGATTGTGTTTTCCTGTAGTTCTTTAAGGGATTTTTGTGTTTCTTCTTTAAAGGCTTCTAGCTGTTTCCCTGTGTTCTCCTGTATTTCTTTGAGGGTGCTATTTATGTCTTTCTTAAAGTCCTGTATCATCATCGTGAGAAGTGATTTTTATATCTGAATCTTGCTTTTCCGGTGTGATGGTGTGTCCAGGACTTGCTATGGTGGGAGAATTGGGTTCTGATGATGCCAAGTAACCTTGGTTTGTGTTGTTTATTTTCTTAGGCTTGCGGCCCCCTAACCCCCACCTTCTGGTTATCTCTAGTGCTACCTGCCCTTGCTAAATCTGACTGGAGTCAGTCCTTCCTGTGATCCTGGTTGTGTCAGAACTCCTCAGAGTCAAGCTGTCTCTGTGGTGATCCTGTGATTCTGAGATCCTGTGATCCTGGGCTTGTTAGAGCACCTGGGAGTGGAGCTTTCTCTGGGTGTTGTGGGACTGACTGGGGAGTTTGCACCCAAGGTCTGCTCAGGGCACCAGCCCAGACAGTTTGGTTTTGGTTTTTCTCTTTTTTCTTAGATTTATTTATTTTTATATGTAAGTACACTCTAGCTATCGTCAGACACACCAGAAGAGGGCATCAGATCTCATTATAGATGGTTGTGAGCCACCATGTGGTTGCTGGGATTTGAACTCAGGACCTTTGAAAGAGCAGTCAGTGCTCTTAACCACTGAGCCATCTCACCAGCTGGTTTTGGTTTTTCAAGACAGGGTTTCTCTGTGTAAGCCTGGCTGTCCTGGGACTCACTGTGTAGCACAGGCTGGATTTGAACTCTCAAATATCCACCTGCCTCTGCCTTCTGAGTGCTAGGATTAATCGTGCATGCCACCACTACCCAGAGGTTTGCTTGTTTTTTAGACAGGGTCTCTCTATGTAGCCCTGACTGTCCTAGAACTTTGTAGTGGACACAAATCTCCAACCACCTCTGCCTCCCGAGTGTTGGGATTAAAAGACTTACCTGTCCCTAACCAAAAAACATATATATTTGTTTGTGAGTGAGTGTGAGTGCAAACATGGAGGTCAGAGGACAATTTATAGGAGTCAGGTAGCAATTATCTTTACCTTCAGAGACATCTTGCTGGCCCAGCATTTACGGTTTTAAAAAGAAGGTATCAGATACCCATGAGCTGGAGTTATAAGCAGCCATAAGCCACCTGATCTGAGTGCTGAGAACCAAATTCAGCAAGAGCAGTGCATCTTTTTGACTATTGAGCCACTTCTCCAGTCCATTCTTGTTATTTTCTTTAAGACAGGGTCTCCTATATTACAAGATTACACTTAACTCCTGTGTAGGTGAGGATGACCTTGAACTTTTTGACTGCACCCCTGAACTGCTAAGATTATAGGCAGGCACTCTGGTTTATGTGATAGTGGGGGTGGAACCCAGGGCCTGTAGATGTTATGCACGTACTACCAACTGTGTTACATCCCCAGCTTATGTCTTGTAGGTTTGAGTTGATTTTTAAAGTAATAGTTCTGAGATTATTGACTTCAGTGAATTCTCTAGGAAGCAGAACTGAGGGAAAAAGGCGTGGCTCTCTTTCTTTGTTATTTGGGAAGGTGTTGAATTAACTTAGTACAAAGCAGACAACAGAAATACACTCATCACTTGAATTTGTGGCAGATGTCTAAGCAAATGGCATCTGAATAGTGAACCTCATAACCTTTGACTTGAACTTGGGATCAAGCATTGTCTAGGAACACAGTTAATGATATAGCTGGGTCATTTGTATTCTGCAATTAAAAAATACATTTAGAAATTTTACCATCTCCTTTCTGATCCCTACCACATTCCTTCTTTTCTTACTTCCTTCCTTCCTTTCTTTCCTCCCTCCCTCCCTTCTTCCTTCCTTTCTCTTTCTCTCTTTTCCAGCACAAGGTATTGAGCCTAACACAGTCACTTACTACTAGCCAAATGCTTCTGAGTTCTATGGATAGTCCATACCTGTTCTTTCTAAAATTATTCCTTGTTTTTGAAATCTATTTACCTGCAAGTTTCTGCCACATACAGCTGAGAATAAAATTTTCAAAGTTTTAAATGCTATTAGGATTCCTCCTATCCCATTGTTGTTGTTTTTTTCAGACAAAGTCTTCCTGTGTAGCCTAGTCTGCCTTAGCGTCTCACTGGAGGCATGCCCCACTATTCCTGGCCTACAGGAATATTTACTGGCTTTAAAATATTTTTTAGATTTATTTTTAATTATTTTATATGTCACACATATATGTTTATATATGTGTGTATATGTCACACATATATGTTTATATATGTGTATATATGTCACACATATATGTTTATATGTGTGATAATACACTATGTTTTGCCATAATGCTTCTTTTTTTTGTTTGTTTTTGTTTTGTTTTGGTTTTTTTTGTTTTCAAGACAGGGTTTCTCTGTGTAGCCTTGGCTGTCCTGGAACTCACTCTGTAGACCAGGCTGAACTCAGAAATCCGCCTGCCTCTGCCTCCCAAGTGCTAGGATTAAAGGCGTGCACCATCACCGCCCAGCATTTATGTTGCTTCTTTCAACCCTGGGAATCTATAGTTATTTCGTTAAATTTTTGAGATCATGTTACTCAGGAATTCTGGAGAGATCTACTAGATACATAAAGCAAGAGGCAGTTCAAAAAATAATGTGTTTAGAAAGGAGGCACCCAAGGGAAAGGGAGGAAAGAGTTGGCCGTGAACTCTACAGTATTTAAACAATTCTCACGTTTAGTTGGGTGAAGAGAGATGCGTGAGGTGCAGAGCTCTGTGAATGTGACCGCGTAGATTTGGAGGAACATAGCTGAGATCATAGAAACAGGTAGAAAGGCACTTTGGAGGGTGGGTGACCTTGAAAGATAGCATTCTGTGGCATACCTACAATGGCATATCTAGGAAGGTCACTGAAGTGACACAGGATAAGAGGAAGACAAAGGACAGAGAGAATCTAGCTCAGGGGCCTCAGATCCACTGAAGGAGTTAGGAGGATAAGGCTTCCATCTTTCCGTGTGCATCTTTCCTCAAACCAGCCTCTGCTGTATTCTGGGCTCAGTGGATGGTGTCACTATCTTGTCCGAAATGCCAAAGTTCATCCTTACCATGCTCTTACCCTGGACCCCTCCCCAATGTGGCCTTCCTGCTCTGCCTTCTTTTCTTTCTCTGGCCAACACCCACCACATACTCAGTCTCCATAGGTTCTTTGTAGGCTGTTTGTATGATTGGCCTGACTTAAGAGGCTGCCTCTGCCCTCAGACCCCTTTCTTCTGTTTCTTTGCATGCAAGGCAGAGAACTTGGCCTCCTTTGTTTCAGTGTCTCTTCCAAACCCCCACTTACTAATCCTTTCTCTTCCTTAGTACCTGGTAATTGGTAGGTACTCAGGGTTTGGAGGCTAATTGATCCCATTCTGATGTTCTGGTTCCAATATCCCCTGAAGGGCATTCACCACAGGTTTTCTGTTAACAAATAAAGCTCCTCAGATATTGTGTGTATTTGTGTGTTATATGTATGTTTGTATATTTTGTGCACATTGGTATATATGTCATGGATAAAGTGCAATATCATGTGTTTTCAGTTGCTCTTTACTTTTTAAAAAATAATTGTATTTATTTACCTTTTTTGTCTGTTTTGGCAGCTCATATTTAAGTGTATCACTTGAGTGCAGTGCATGCGTAGGTCAGAAGAGAGCGCCAGATTTCCTTGAACTGGAGTTATAGGTGGTTGTAAGCCAGCTAACATGGGGTTCTGGAAACTGAACTTGGTGGTTTTTTGTTGTTGTTGGGTTTTTTGTTTGTTTTTGTTTTTGTTTTTGTTTTTGAGACAGGGTTTCTCCATATAGTCCTGGCTGTCCTGGAACTCACTCTGTAGACCAGGCTGGCCTTGAACTCAAATCCACTTGCCTCTGCCTCCCAAGTGCCAGCATTAAAGATGTGTGCCATCACTGCCTGGCCTGAACTTGGGTCTTATGAAAGAGCAGTGAGTGATCTTAACCACAGAGCCATCTCTCTAGTCCAGGCCACCTTAGTTTTTGACAGAATCTGTCACCAAAACTAAAGTTTACCAATTGACTAGATGGAATGACTAAGGAGCTCAAGGGACTGCCTGTCTCCATATACCCAGTGCTAGATTTACAGATGAGTGCCACCACAGACAGCTTTTACATCAGTACTGCTCATCTGAAATCAGGCCCTTATGATTGTGCAGCAAGAACTTTACTGAGCCATCTTCCTAACTTTGTTTGGCTGTTTTAAAGAGAATAAGGTTTTTTGAGATTGGAATCATAGCACCCAGTCTCTTGTGCTTATGTGCTGGCATTTGGAAGAACACCTTGTTTCATGCTTGGGCAATCAGGTTTAGGTTTGGTTGGAAGCCAGGTTTATTTATGGTTCGTAAGACATATGATCTGCCTCTCATCCATCTCATACCCTGAATACTTGGCCATTTCTCATTCTTCTTCTCAGCACACTTTATATAGGCCATCACTGATCCAGACGGGAGCTGCAGAACTGATTCACTAAGATGTGAAATAGGGCCACTCTGGTATGCTTCCCTTACCACAAAGTGTGTGAAGCCTCGGAGTCAGGACAAGACCTTCCTCCTGAAGTTGCTTCTGTCAAGTATCTGTTCCAGCTGTAAGACTAGAAATTAAAAATAAGAGAGACAGGCCTGGACTGTAGCTCACTTGGTACACAACTTGCTTTATCCCTAGCATCACATAAAACCCATGCTGCATGTTGTCAAAGTGCATTCCAGCTGTAGCATGGGTCAGGACTCCATTCCTTTGCACCTCACTGATAGTCCATTGTGTAGCTGGGTTGCTTCAGAGGAGATAACCTGTAGTCACCTTGTTGAGGATGCTTTTTAGAGCTGACACAACAGTCATGTTTATGGATAACAGTTGTTAAAAGAATGAAAGCAGGTTGCTGATCATTTTTCAATGTCTGGTGTCACTTCCCAGTGGGGAGTGTTCTAGGTGCCAGGTCTGTTCAGGGCACTAGCTCCCTGCTGGATCTCCCCTCTGCTCTATCACTCTCTTTCCCATTCCCTTCTTCCCTCTTCCTAGTTTCACTTCTCTCTTCTTTCCTTCCCCTCCTCTTCCTCTTCCTACTCCACCCTCCTCATTTCTTCTTGTATTCCTTTTGGCCGACTAGATTTGTCCCAATGATACCCCTACTTCTGCCTCTCATGTGCTGGAAGATGGGTGTTTGGGTTGCTCTCTATTTCAGCAGGGTTACAAGTGATATATGATTGGCCAGCATCACTTTGTTGTTGTTGCTGGGCAATTTTCCATTGTGAGCCTATATTCCGCATATTTCTCCTGAAGATAGCTGTTTGGGTTTCTTTGTTTTGTTTTTTTTTTTTTTTATTACAAATGAAATATCTGAGACACCAAGGAGGGGCATTCCTGACTTATGGAATACACATGTTTAATGCCTTAAGAAACTTCTGGGGGTTTCTAAAGTGCTTCTACCATGTTATATTCTCAGTAGCATGACACGTTCCTTTCTTCCTAAGATTAAGAGGAACTTCCAGAAAAACAGAAAATTCACATTCAGAAGAACTGCGACCCACTAAATGTTGACAAAAACACAGAAGAATGGTAGAAGCACTTCGGAATGCCTCCTGTGTCTAGTGTCCATGGACACCCATGTGCTCTTTTTTACTGTTTCCCAGGGGGTTGAAGAGACCAAGGATACAGATGTACATGCTTGAAGACATAACATTTTAATTATACAGATGCGTGTGGCATCCAGCTTGAAGTTCTCTGTAAAGCAGGCTGGCTGTTCCTGATTTCTTCCTCTTCTCTGCCTTTTCTTTCTATAGAAGCAGATAGCGAAAAGGATGGTTTCTGTTCCCTTTGATCAAAGACTGTTAACCTTTCAGCCACAGCCTTACCACAAAGCCAAGAACAACTTATTGAAGGGGGAAATGGGCCTGTTGACATTTTACAGGATTTGAAATGTTAAAGATGTTTTTGAGGGTGGGGCTGAGTGCACAAAGAAGTCTGTTTGAGATCCCGGGTGAGAGGCAGGAGGTAAGAATTGTTTGACTGGGTCCTCCAGTGCTCAGCCAGGTGGGTGCAGGTGGCAGCTCCACTGTTTATGCTGATCATTGTTCCTGGGAGAGTAGTCCCTGTAATGTGTGCATTGTCCTGCTTCTTACATTCTCAGGAAATAGCTTGCTACCGCTTTGTACTCTTGGAACAACACACACCTTCCCTAAAGGACTGGGCTTTGTTATGCTGATGGGGCTTGTGGTAGACTGGGGTGAGGCAGTGGCCCAGGTCCTCACAGCCTCTATTGAGGGAGGAGTACAAGATGTAGAGCCTTTCTGTCTGGTTTTCTTAAAGGGTGCTTGTCATTTGGGGCTTTGATATGTTGCTTAGGCTACTGTTTCAAGACTAGGCACCACACCTCCATAAGGATGCACAGTTTTGTATGGTACCAAAGTGGCAGGAAGCAGTTTCCTAAAGGAGAAAGTCTAGCTGTTTTTTTTTTCCTCCTTATATTTAAGAATAGGGCTCAAAATCTCTGCACTCTGTAATTTGGTCAATCATCATTGGCTATCTGTTAGTCTGGCAGCCATGAGTTGTAAAAACATGAAAACTGTATTGAAAAAGGATGTTCCAGCTCAGGGGGAAGCCTGTGCTAGAGGCTTGCCAACTTGACTTTAAACATCATTTTCAGTAGAGCTTATCACAGCTAGTGAAGCTGGGGGTGGGGATGGGGGTGGGGGTGGGCAGTGTAGGGAAGAAACCTAATTATGCAAATTTTGATCTTAAAGCTTTATTCGTATGTTTCCTGGCAGGCTGTTCTTTAATCTCAAGAGCAAGATTGCTCAGAATTACCATATATTCTCGTTAATTGCATTAAAATTATAGCAAAGGTTGTTTTTGCTATAATCAAGAGTGATTTTGATTAATACTTAGGAAATCAAACGCCTCACCAGCAGTGGGAATGAGAAGAACCTTCCCAGTCAGTCGTCCTTTCTCTTCCTTCCCTCCCCTCCTCCAAAAGGCCAAAGAGACAAGAGTCTATTTGCTTTTACAGATAGTCATTTTTTAAGGAAAACACTTCAAAATAGAGGTTCATTTTCCTCTCTCTAGAGTGTGAAGGGTATAGAATAGTTTTTGAGGAAGGCAGGAGGGGGGAGGAAGAGGGAGAGAGAGAATATGAATACACATGCACACCAACCTGTCTTGGCTGGCAACAGACAGTGCCAGGAACACACACCCTCTCTTACAGGCTGACTGTTAAGTCAGCAGAGTATGCTGGGAAAATCTCGAAGAAGATGAAGATAAGATACCCATGTAAGGAGGACATTAAAATTACAGACAGGCATGCGATAAAACCAAAAGGGAAATCAACTAGAGTGTGAGGAAGTCCACAATGCTTACTTAGGCAGAGGCCCAAAGTGATGGCTGGTGGTGTGATAGAAGGATCTGCTTATCTTTGACAGATTGGGGGTGGTTGTTGATAGATAGGAGGTATCATAGGTGTGATGGCTTAGGCTGGAAACCTTCACATATTACACTACAAGGAGACATGTTTCACAGGGACCATCCACATACTCAAGACACTTCAGAACAAATTCATTTCCAAGACCTCATCTTTGTGTCCTGGAGAATCTCACTCATCATTAAAAATTAAGCATTTTAGATTCATAGAAAAATATGAATATGGTATAGAGTTCTATAATCCCCCAACTGTCTGCAGCTCCCACTCCATGGCTGGAGTGTTGAAGGTGGTCTATCTTTGTTTTCCAAAAGCAGATATATTCAGCCACCCCACATTATAACTTGCTTTGTCCTCAAAGCATAGTTTTACACATGTGTTGGTGTGCTTATGATCTGTTCATGAGTGTTCATTAGTATTGTGTGTATATTGTGGGGAGGAGAAGGTCATTGAGGGAGAAAAAGATGCTGGAAAGATAATCATTTGGAAATGCCATAGTTTCTTGCAACTTGTTCCAATGACTCCCTCCTCCATTTTGCTTCCTTTCTTTCCATTCTTTCCATTCTTTTGAGTGCTGAGGCTGGAAAACATGACCTTGTGCATGCTATCAAGCATTTTATCAATGAAGTACACCCTCAGATCATGACTTCTGTCTTACTTAGGGTTTTTACTGCTGTGAACAGACACCATGACCAAGGCAACTCTTATAAGGACAGCATTTAATTGGGGCTGGCTTACAGGTTCAGAGGTTCAGTCCTTTACCATCAAGGTAGGAACATGGCAGCATCCAGGCAGGCATGGTGCAGGAGGAGCTGAGAGTTGTACATCTTCATCTGAAGGCTGCCAGGAGAAGATTGGCCTCCATGTGGTTAAAAGAAGGGTTTCATTACCCACTCCTACAGTGACACACTTTGTCCAACAAGGCCATACCTCCTAATAGTGCTACTTCCTGGGCCGAGCATATATGAACCATCACACCTTTGAAGGATACATATATGTCTGATCCTTGGCTCCCTCTCCCTTAGCTTCCTGGTCACCATAAGATGAGAAGCTTTCCTCTACCATGACTTTCTGCCATGATTGTATGCCTTACTACAATTCTTACCCAAGGTGATGAAACTAAGTGACCATGACTTCAGTAATATTAAGTTTTCCTTCTTAAGTTGATGGGAAGATTACTAACACAGAAACATCTTCCTCTGGGGACCAAGGAGTGAGATTTCCAGTCATGGAGGACACACACACACACACACACACACACACACACACACACACTGGAGGAACCACGTTGGTGCTGCCATGCTGTTCTTAGGAAGTCTATACTGCCTTTATTTCCCACCATCAGGACCTGGGAGTTTCTGTGTTGCTTCTTTATTCCTCTGCTTACAGGATAGTTGTAAAGTAGTATATCTTCATTATCTCCTAGCTCCTAGAAGTGTTCAGTATTCTAATAAAAGACAGATGCCATTTGTCCCATTGTCTTGTTCTTTGCCAACATCTATTCTTCCTGCTTCTAGGAAAAAATGGTGCTGGCTTACAGGTTCAGAGATTCAGTCCATTATCATCAAGGTGGGAGCATGGCAGTGTCCGGGCAAGCATGGTGCAGGAGGAGCTGAGAGTTCTACATCTCATTCCCAAGGCAAATAGGAGGAAAGTGCTTTCCAGGCAGCTTCCAGGAAGTCTTGCCAGACTATTTCTTACTCTTGATTATGTTTGGACACTGTAGGTAATGTGTGTTGCACTACTTTCTTATGGCTATTATAACACAGTGTATTTAAAGTACTACATTAACAATTGGCTACACAGCAACATTTTGTCAATAAAAGACTAAACTTATGACAGTATGTATTAGTTACTTTTTTACTGCTTTGAAAGATACCTTGACCAAAGCAAATTAAAAAGAAAAAATGGGATTATGGTTCCAGAGGGTTAGAGTCCATGATGGCAGAGTAAAGACATAGTGTCAGGAGCAGCTGAAAGCTTACATTTTGGTTAAGTGTGTGTGTGTGTGTGTGTGTGTGTGTGTGTGTGTGTATGTGTGTGTGTATGGAGGGAGGGAGGGAGGGAGAGAGAGGGAGAGGGAGAAAGAGAAGGAGAGAGAGAGGGAGAAGGAGAGGGAGAGGGAGGGCCCATGTGTGGAAGTTCGAGAAAAGCTACGGAGTTGATGGTCTCTCACCTTTACATGGGTTCAAGGTATCAAACTTAGGTTGTCAGGCTTTCTGGTCTTTATGTAGAAGACAGTTGTATAATAAACTGGATAATTTAAAATTTGAAAGGAAACAATTCTCCCAGTTCTTGGCTTCTAAAAGCTAGGAAGATGCAAGGGAGGATTCCATCCAGAAGCCAAGAGAACTCGGGACTCAAGAGAACATAGCTGTGCTGATATTTTGAACTCTGGGGAATTCTACTTAGCAGAATTGTGAGAAAATTGTTTCTTTTCAAATTTTAAGTTATCCAGTCATTGAGCATCCCTGAGTATGTACCAGCCTCATCCTCACGTGGAGTTCTCTCCGTTGAATCAGTCCAAATTTCTTTTGACATAAGAACACATTGGATTAGGAACCACATTATTTTGAGACTGTGTCTTGTATTGCCCAGGCTGACCTTGAACCCCTGATCATCCAGTCTTATCATTTTGACTGGTAGGGGTTATGTAGGTATGTATCTCTTTAATCCAGAGCATCAGCATCTTAATAAGTTTATTTTCAAAGACTCCTTTTCCAAATATGGTCACTTCCTTAGGTTCTGGTTAAAATGGGGGAGGTGTACAAATTTCACTCAAGTAAATAGAACCATATAAAGCCATTCCCTTCAAAAACCCTTAGCAACCCACCAAAGAACACAGCTGCCTGATGATGACTTGTTGCTGTGCGACCCACTCGGAGAAGCGTGCTACGAGCCTCCTGTGCTCTCCCTCCCTGACTTGCTGCTCTTAATCACTTTGTACCTCACTAACTGGTTCCTTGTGGAAAGATGATGTGATCTCTTGGAAGCCCCCTTCTGGGTTTTAGGTTAGTATGACCAAAAGATGTTGTCCCTCAGTTGGGTGTCACCTCACTTTTCACAAGTCCTCTGCAATCATAATAATTGGAAGAAGCTGTGCTGATGACAGGGCCATGGTACAATGTTCACAAATGCCAATGTGTAGCAAAGGCCTAATAATACATTAGGTGTGAATTATGGACCATAATTAAGGCCTTTGCCAGTCATATTGCCCAATTAGAATATACATAATTGTAAGTAGGACTCCGTTTTTTTTTAAAAAAGGAATAATTGCTTGTTGAAAATGTGACATTAAAGAGTTAGCAGAATAGAATCTGGAAAGATTTCCAAATGAATACTGCAGACCTCTGAAGAACAAAGGTGAGCACGTGGTTTATTTTAAACAGATGTCACCTGCTTTGGAAACTTCTCTCAGGCAAAGAATACAATGTTCTTACTATTCTCCAGGCCTGGGATGGTGTCTGGATTGTTACATACATGGGAGAAAGGGGCAGATAGTCCCTTATTTCTGCTATGAACTGAACTTTTTAAGGGGAAAGGGACATGATGCTTAACTTAAGTACGTTTTAAAAATTATGTCTTTTCTTTTTGAAATTACAATATAATTACAACATTTCTCCATTCCCTGTACTCCCTCCAAACCCTTCCATGTGGGCTGGAGAGATAACTCAGTGTTTGGAACTATATATTATTACTGTGCCAGAAGAACTGAGTTTGGTGCCCAGCACCCGTGTCAGATGGCACACAACTGCCTGGAATTCTAGCTCCACAGACTCTGACACCTCTGGCCTTCTTGGGCATTCTCTCACATACATACACAGGATGAAAATAAGATAAATGTTAAAAATGCTACCATCTACTCTTGCTTGCTCTCTTTCAAATCCATGACCTCCTTTTTCATTAATTGTCGTTACATGCATCCATGTGTACATACACATGGATTTTCCTATATACATAGATCCAGCCTACTCAATCTGTGTGATGTTACTTGTCTGTTTATGTTTTCAGGGCTGACTACTTGGTATTGGGTAACAATTGATGTACTCTTCCCTGGGGAAGACTATTTCTCTCAGCATTCTTAGTTGCATGTAGTTCTTTATGTAGTGTTGAGGCTTCATGGGCTTTCATCCACTTTAGCATGCCTATTAGCTTGGTGAATCAATTAATTCATTGAGGTTTAGTTCCTTAGAAGGAACATGTGTGACTCAAAGGCAGCTGCATTACCAAAAGCTCACCACAGAGGCTGGGAAGATGGCTCAGTCCATGAAGTGCACAGGAATCCGAGCTCAATAACGAATACCCACATGCAAAGCCAAGGCTGGTGGCACATGCTTGTGCTCTCAGTGTTGGGGAAAGGGAGACAAGCAGATCTCTGGCGACTTGACTTTACTTAATTGCCATGTTCTAGGCATGTATGAAAGACTGTCTAAAAAACAAAAAACACTCAAGGTTGGCATCTGGCCTTCAAATACTCACCAAGGTGCATATACACCCAAACATAGAAACATACACACACACACACACACACACACACACACACACACACACACACACA
>JADRCC010152414.1:0-15709 GCA_019843855.1 Hylomyscus alleni
CACAATCTTCATCTCTACTAAGATTCCAGGAAAACTCTTACTCTCGCTTTCCATCTTTCTCCATCTCTGTCTATTATGACATGAATGGAATTGTTTCTTATTAAGAAATTTCAGGCCTTGGAAAATGATCACTATGTGTGTGATGTTCTAGTACCTCTGAGATCACATTACAGCATCTCACTTAGATGAGGACTGGTCCTGGTGGGTTTTTCCTACATTCATCAGGTAGCAACACAAAGGAAAATTCTAAGCAGGGTCAGCATTCTTGAGAAAACTGATATGACAAGATGCTTAAAGGATGAAAATCAAACTCAAGGGCATTTTAACAGGAGTCATGGACTTAAAAGCAAAATGAGGATGAAGAAGCCTAGATAAAGAAGCATTAGATATGAACTTGAACCTCGGTGTCCTAATCATTCAGGAATCTCATATTCCTAGCTGAGAATAATCATCAGTTTCATCTGACACAAAAGACTGTGTACCTCC
The DNA here is from genome assembly GCA_019843855.1 of Hylomyscus alleni. Lineage (NCBI taxonomy): Eukaryota > Metazoa > Chordata > Mammalia > Rodentia > Muridae > Hylomyscus > Hylomyscus alleni. The sequence goes on from JADRCC010152414.1 coordinate 487, forward strand.
AGGCAGTGCCAACTAGATGAGGCAGAGTGGCACAGATCCAGAGCAGAGCCACACGGGGCCAACCATTGCCTAGGCAGAGGGAAGCCAGGCTGAAAAGAGCCCTTCAGTTTTGATTACTCATTATCCTGACTTAGTGGCTCCTCAGCTGTCTTTGTGACAGCCAGGAGCAGTGACCAGTGGAGCATTCAGTCAACAAATGTTATCATCACTGCAATACTAATCATGTTATCATCCATCATAATAGTGTTTGTTCCGAGAGGAGACTCAGAAGGCAAGGGGTTCCATTTCAGAAAAAAACAATGGGGGAAAGGAGTTGTGTACAGTCCAGATATGTCAGAAGGAGGTGGGAAAGAAGAGGGCACACTGAATAGAGAGTGTAATAAAGGAATGAAAGAGAAGTGGAGTAAAGGAAAGTGGTACAGCCTACAATGCTATAGCCTAAACTGGCTTCATAGATCTTTCTGCCATAGTCATATTCTATACAGTGTGTTGATGACTTAGAAATGCCAGTGGTAAGATCTCCACTTATATAACAGATACTGCCAGTGCTCCACTCCCTCACTCTTTGATCCCCTTGCCATGTTAATCCATACAAGCCAAACTGTCAATGGCATATACATATGTTTTTGCCACAGGCATGGCCTGGAGCTACCAAACCAACTTTATGCCTTGACACAACAGCTTCTTTAAATTTGTAATTCCAGGGGTTATCATGGATCAATGTCAAGTGATATCTATTGTGTTGGCTGGCACATAGCAGAACATAATTATAAATAAGGAATGTAACTTTTAAAGAGTACCTTATGGGGGCTGGAGAGATAGTTCAGTGATTAAGAAAGAGCACTGACTGCTCTTCTGAAGGTCCTAGGTTCAAATCCCAGCAACCACATGGTGGCTCACAACCATCCATAATGAAATCTGATGCTCTCTTCTAGAGTGTCTGAAGACAACTACTTATGTATAAAGAATAAATAAATAACTCTTTAAAAAAAGAGAGTACCTTATACGGACTGTCTCTTTTGTGCACCACCCCCACCCCTGCTTGCAGGAATGTTTCTGTGTCCCTGGTTGTATGAGTTTCCTCCAAGACTGAAATATTTTATCCTATAAGGGAGCTCTTTAAATAAGGAGATAAACAACTCCAAATAAAAGCTTCAGGAAGTCCCTGAAACTGACCAGATTTACTAGACCCCTTCTCAGATTAAGCAATGAATGAAGCTGCTGAGAGTCACTCACAACCAACCTCAAAAAGAAGACTCCCAAACAAGCCAAGCTGCAAAGAAGAATCTCAGAGGAGAAAGGCTACAAAGAAGACTCCCAAACCACACCTTTGCTGGAAAGATCAGCTGAGCTACCTGAACATGGTATAAGACCAGAATCTCTGGGAAAAGACACTCTCCAACCTGTTGAGATCCTCGTGGATTGTGCAGTGTTCTCCAGGTTCTCAGCCTTGTGAGCTGCCACCCATGCTTGGGTGGGATGTTGGTAATGTTGCTGTTTCTGAGGACATGTTTCTTCCTATAAGTAATCTATCACAAGGTGTTACAAATTCCTGTAAGTAACACTAATGAAACTCATGGATTCACTAACTTTGGTGATATCTGTACTTTGGTCTGTCATGGACTCCCTATCTGACATGAGTAGAAGTGTAGGTAACTTCTGTTCAGGGAAACTTTTGTTATACAACAGCCTCCCATATTGATAGGCTAATCTCAATGTATTTCTTGGGGAGCCCAGCTAAGATAAACATGTTGCTTTCACACATTGCCAATATTAAGGCAAGAGCTGTTGTTTTCTCTCTGTGTTAACTACAGCATGGTCCAAGGTAGTAGAGCTGACAAAGAATGACTAATAACTATAGTCCCTTTTAAAGCTCATCTCTTCGATCTTTCTATTTAGTGAGCCAATCAGCATATAGCAAGCAACTGAGAAAATATAATCCACATAAGGCCATGTCAAGAGATGATGATATATCCAAGGCAGAGTATCAGACTCAAAAAGCAAAGAGAACTCATTTTCAATACTCTACACTCACAAGTTGGAAACAACAAGCTGCATATGCCTATCTTAGTAATTTTTCTGTTGCTTTAATAAAACACCCTGACCAAAAGCAAATTGTGGAAGAATTGACTTTGATTACTGTTTCAGAAGGATACAAATCCACCATGATGGGGAGGCATGACAGAAAGTGACAGGCATGGTGACAGTAGTAGGAAGCTGAGACTCACCTCTTCAAATATAATCATGAAACAGAGAGAGCAAACTGATACTTCAGAGAAGCTAGATAATCTCAAAGGCTGCTGGAATAAAACCTTAAAGATTTTTTTCTTCAATTTTCTTTCTTTTTTTGATATTTTCTTTATTTACATGTCATGTGATTTCTCCTTTCCCAGTTTCACCTCCAAAAAACAAACAAATGAACAAACCCCTGTTGCCTCCCCCTCCCCATGCCTGCCACCCCACCCTCTCTCACTTATCAACCCTGTCAACCTTAAAGATTTTTTTAGAAAGTCAGTTAGATGGTGTTTTGCTGGGACAAACACATAAAAAAGGTTAACTAAAGTGGACATAGGTAAAAGACTAAGACTCATAAAAGAACTTTTAGCTAAGACAGACACAAAAGAAAAGATGTTACATTAAAACAAACATGATAAAAGATTCTTTGCTAATGACATACTGATATTGGTCCACCTTACATTGCATATTTGAGCTACATTTGTCAGGACTCCATAGAGAGAAAAACACCAAAAAAACTTATGATGGTGTACTACAGTTTCTTGCCACATCTGTGGACTTGGGTTGATTGACAGAGTGATGTCAGCTGAGACAGACATACTTACTGAGACCAGACCCATGGAGGACATGTAACATTTAGACAAACTATAAAAAAAGACTACAGACAATGATGGAGGCAGAGCTAGGCTTGCTTTATAAAACTAACTATGTAATGCTTGTTGGTCTTGCTCTTCACTGATCTTTGCTTTACTGAGAGAAGTACAGCAGAAAACTTCTCCTGATGTTCCTACTGGTCCCTCCTGCTGACTCATGAGGGCCTAGCTGTCTCTGCTAGATAGTGCCACAGCTACTAATTCTTGTTTACTAAATGTGTGCAAATGGATTAAGCTGCTGCACTAACCTGTGAATGAAACTGCAGATTTCTGAACAACACAGATGGGAGTTACTCCAAAAAAATCTTTCTAAACAAGTCCACTTTCCCTGTAGCCTTTCTTTTCCACTACCTCTGATGGTTTATGGGCTAAAAGAGAGGTTAAAGTGTTTAAAACCTATCATTTAAAATATACTTTAGAAAATTAAAGTCACAGCCTACTCCCTGTAATACATCACCCCAAAGCTGAACTACCAAAACCTCTCTAAATAGTACCACCAAGTAGGAATCAAATGTTTAAATACCTGAGCCTATGAGATATATTTCTCATTCAGTACATCACACCAGGCATGGTATGGTATTGTTGGTATCATATGTAAACTGTCATAGTGACAGGGCCCTGTGCTATATCACATACATTCACTGTCATGTAGATAGTTGTGCCAATGCCTGTAGTATTACTTTATGGGGCTGTTTTCCAGTCTTTGTAACAAGGGTTAAAGACATTCATATAAAGCAATGATTGAAAATAGATCCTGGTGATTAGCTTAAAGACTGGGTCCACACAGGGGTGAGTACAACCACACCATAGCAAAAGTTTGAATCCCTCAAGTAATTCAATTACTAGGTATTGAATATTTGCATATAATACCACAACACTCCACTACATACTAAAAATCAAAGTGTTCAATGATAAAAAGCATGAATCATTAGATGCTACTTATGATTCTTCATTCTCTGTTCCACTGTATAAGATCTACACATTTATCTAAGAAACTGATATCCCTGCCATTCCCAATTAGTGTATGGGACACAGAGGTTAAATGACTTGCCCAGGTCATTCAACAGATTGACTCCCAATTAGTAGTACCACTGGATTTAGATCTGCTATCTCATAGCTATAGAGATAGCTGTTTCACTATTGTCTTGGAATTTACATAATGGTGAGCAAAACAGACCTTACATAAGATATTAATCATGTTTGCAATCATTTTACTTCAGTTTTAATCTGGACCTTGTGGGAGGTGCTATGTACAGAATGCCCTGAGCATGTTCACCAGCTTATTCACTTCACAAGTACATATTGATTGCATCCTCTGTGCCAGGTTCTGAGGGAGATATTAGAAATTTAATGAACAAAACATATACCCCTGTGCTGTCTTCCAGGAGAAGAGGGGTGTCAGACATTGTTTGAATAATTACACTCATTTACATGTGATCACGAAGGTGGTAAATGCTTTGAAGGAAAGTACCGAGAGTTATAAGAGCACATAATAGAAGGGCTTGACATTTAAAATGAGATCAAATGAGCTCTGAACGATGAGTAACAGTTACCTTGGTGAAGAGAAGAGGAAAACACATTTCAGGGAGGCATGTGCCAAGGTTCTGAGCTCAGAAAAAGAAAATGTAAGACAGCAAGAGAGGGTTGGTACTGCTGAAGTCCAGTAAGTGAGAAGGCATGCAAAGACTATTGACAGTCAGCAGAAGTCACATCACCTAGGCAGCTAATCCGGGTACTTTCAAAGTAAAGAGGATAATGATAAGTCAAAACCACAGGTGAAAAGGTAATGGATTAAGTAAATTGAGACAGATAGAGACCCTGGTTTTGGCTTGGTAAATTAAGGTTTCATTCTTTTTGCCTAGGAACTATAAGAATCCACTGAATAATTTTAAATGACAAAAGAGATTATATTATCGTATCTTATTTTGATTATTATTAATAATATTTTAGTAGTATGAAGAATAGATAAGAAGGCAGCAATAGTTAATACAGGTAGATAAGTAGGAATTTGTGATAATAATCCAGATATGAGTGGAAATGCCTTTGACCAAGGTGATACCAACAAATATTAAGAAATCAGATAGAGGCTAATGAGGATGAAGACTAGCAAAGGTTTAGAAGACAAGAAAAAAACTGCTTTGCAAAAGAAATTGACATTCGAAGTATAATGCATGACAAAAGTAAGAAAATGTAGTTGAGTTTTCAATATCGCTTAATGTTTGGGAGGATTTTTTGGCTTTATTTAAACAAAAACAGATGATAAGGAATGACCTCACAATCATTTCCAAATTAATCGTATTAAATTTTGAAAAGTAGTGTCAGATGCCATTTGATTTTGCCCTAGTGGAAACAACCACATGGGAGGGAATGAAAAAGCAACTCTTTCAAGGGAATTGTATGAAATCCAGTGATTTTCCATGTGGATAAGTGAATCTGGAGTAAAATAGTCTCTTAGCAATCTTGAGTTTCCTCTCTGTCTCCCCCCCCCTCTCTGTGTGTGTGTGTGTGTGTGCATGTGCGTGTGTGTGTGTGTGTGTGTGTGTGTGTGTGTGTGTGTCTCACCCCTGACTCCTTTGCCTCTTTTTCTTTCTAGCCCTTCTCTCCTTTCCCTTTTCCCCAATTCTCTGTCCATCCCACATGCAACCCCCATTCTCAGTAGCCTCCTTTCCACTTCGATGTCCTGTAAAACGTTTTCTGTTCTACCCCAGCCCCTTCTTGGCCTTTTAAAGATATGTAGTGGCCATTTTCTCTTTTCAAAATTCCCTAATCAGTTCCATAGCTCAATTGTTATTGGGTTAGTTTCTTCCTTCTACCTATAGAAAACTGATGTTTAGTGTTTTGAATTCTTTCTATATCCTAAATACTCATCCTCTGTCATATGTATTGCTAATGAATATTTTCTCCCATTCTGTAGACCAATTCACTCAATTAACAGCATCCTTTTTATACATAATCTTTTTTATTGTTTTATTATGTCTCAGTTGTCAATTATTGACCATATTTCACAAGCAATCAGATTTCTATTCAGAAAGTCCTTAGTTTGTGCTTATCTTAGAGGCTTTTTCCTCTAGAAACCTCAAAGTTTCAAGTCTTTTATTAAGGTTTTGATCCACTTAGAATTAAGTTTTATGTAGGGTAAAAGATGGGAGACCAGTTTCATCCTTTGACATGAGCATACTCACTTTTCCGAAGACTATTTGTTAAAGAAGTTATCTTTTCTTGTATTTAGTGTTTTCAGCTTTTGTGTTACTTAGGTGGCTATAGATTCATTGATTTTATAATTTTAAGCCTTATATTAAGGTGTTTGATCTACATGGGACTGGTTTTTTGTACAGAATAAAAGATAAAGATCTAGTTTTGATCTTATACATGTAAATATCCAGCTTCATGGTACCATTTGATCAAAAAGCTATCTTTCCTCCAGTGTGTAAGATTTTGGTAAAAATTAGGTAGGTATAGCTGTGGGCTAATATCTAGGTCTTCTGTTCTACTACACTAACCTACACATCTGTTTCTGTACTCATACAATGATCATTTATTTTTTAATTCAGGCTCTTTAATATAATTTGAAATTGGACATGGTGATACCTCCAGAATTATTTTTGTTCAAGACTGGTTTGGTTGTACATGATCATTTGTTTCCATATTCATTACCAACTATTTTTCTATCCCTATGGAAACCATTGATAGAATATTGAAGAGTATTATACTGAATATATAGATTGGTTTTGATAGGGTAGCTATTTTCATGAGGCTAATAATTTTTTATTAAATTAATTTATTTTTTACACTCCATATTCCATTCCCTGCTCCCCTCAATCCACCCTCCGACTGCTCCACATCCCACACCTCCTCCCTACCACCCTGTCTCCACGTGGATGCCCTCACCCTCTACCCCACCTGACCTCTAAAGTCCCTGGGGCCTCCAGTCCCTTGAGGAAAGATAGCTTTTTGATCAAATGGTACCATGAAGCTCGAGGGTTAGGTACATCATCTCTGAATGAGCACAGACCCAGAAGTCCTCTACTGTCTGTGTGTTGGGGACCTCATATCAGCTGGTGTATGCTGTCTGTTTGGTAGTCCAGTGTTTGAGAGATCTCGGGGGTCCAGACTAATTAAGACTGCTGGTCCTGCTACAGGATTGCCCTTCTCCTCGGCTTCTTTCAGCCTTCCCTAATTCAACAACAGGGGTCAGCTAGAGCTGGAACTGAGGCTGAGGTTTCATCTCAAACCATAAATTGGAAGTGAAGATATCAAACTGGGGATATCATGTGGCTTTTGAAACTTCAAAATCTACTCCCAATGATTTACTTTCTCCATCAAAGTCACAAGGCATAAACTGCCCAAACAGCACCATCAACTGGGGACAAAATATTCAAAGGTCTAAGAGTGTGGGGGCATCTCATTCATTTACCACTGGTGGGGGTTTTTTAGAGGGATTTGGTTTGCAAGTATTTTGTTGAGACTTTTTACATCTATATTCATCAGAGATATTTGTAATTTTCTTTTTATGTTGTTGTCATCAAATTTTATAATGTCTAAAGGTGCTATGCAGGCTGCTAAGGGAGAAAAATCACTTACATATCTATAGACCTTGAATTCTCAATATCAACCTAATAAGAAGGTTGTGCCCGCTAATGCAATAGTGGTCTGATTGTTATGGGAATAACCAACCATTTTCCATTGTATGTGAGGCTTTCTCTACAGGCACAGTTTATACCTGGTATTGTAAATCTTTTCAAAAGCCAATGGTTAGGATAGTCAGAGACTCTTTTCGGGGCAGGGTACCTATTACTCTTGCTTTAATAAATTGATAAATAGGCATAGTATCAAGCTGCATTCTAAATGTTTATACTTATACATAATTGGTACATCTACATCATCACTACTACCCCTGAGACTTATGGAAAATTGTGGAAGAGGTGAAAAGAATGTAATAACTGAAGAATGATAAAGTAGTATTATGAAATGCTATCTTCTGATATCTGTGGCTAATACATATGTATTCACAGAAGCCTGCACAAGACTTGTATAAGACCTGGCTCATCAATATTCTGTCATGGATGTAAGAGGGGCTCATAATGCCCCATCCCTCCTAGATAAGCTATAAGCAGTTAATGCTTTTCTGGGAATGGAGAGCCATATTCCTTAGTGATGTAGCCACTGGTAAGCTGTTCTTACTTGAGTAAATAACCCTCCACACATATACATGCAAGCAGCCATAATAAAATATAGTGGGCCACAGAAAATTACACAGAAGTACAAGATGAACTTGATGGGGAAAAATAGATGGGAGTAGAAAGGAGAGAGAATTAACAGGGGTAGTAAAATCAGTATTCTCTCTCTCTTTCTCTCTCTCTCTCTCTCTCTCTCTCCTCTTTCTCTCTCTCTCTTTCTCTCTCTCTCTCTCTCTCTCTCTCTCTCTCTCTCTCTCTCTCTCTTCCAAGTCAGAAAGAAAATTCAGAATGTTAATCCCCAGGTTCTTATCTCTCTACTATGCATCAGAATCTTAAGCAGCTTTTGGACATATGGCTATAACAAAAAAGAAAAAGAGGCTATGGATTTGAAACTGAGTAAAGGTCTAGGGCACACAGGAGGACTTGGAAAGGGAATGGGGAAATAATGTAATCATATTATAATCTCAAAAATTAATTACAAATATTTTCTAAAGTTTTGAACATCCAGCCTCATGAAATTTTTAATGAGACTATGGAGTCAGAGGATATAATCATTTATTTACTTACTTTTCTCTGCAAGAAAAACATTCATCTATTTTTATACAAATCTTAAATTTGTCCTAATATTCAATTTCACAATATTAAATCAATAGTCATGTCTTTTTAGCATGAAGGCAACTGTAACTTCTTTTCAAAATTATATTTACTGAGACTTTTCCACAGCAAAATAGAGCTAATTTGATAAAAACTTCACTAATTTAATCTTAGGTTACAATCTCATTAACCTTCACTCAAATTTAAATCAGAGTGATCACCTTTCCCTGGAGCAGTAGAAAATAATGAACAGGTTGTTTATTTGTTATTTTTGTGTTTAAATCTAACCAAAGAAATGGCAAGAATAATTTGCCCTTCGTTTCATTTAAAACTCCTAAAGTGGAATTTCAGGCAGCCTATGTATGTTCAGATAGAAAATTGTATTATTTCAGTTCTTCATTGCTGAACAATAGACATGATGTTCTGTAACAATGAATATATGGAGATATTTTAATTCAATGTTTTAATTATATAGGATATACACAGGGACACATATTATTTTAAACTGTTTTTGTATTTCTATTTTAGAAGAAACACAATGAAGATTATTGGTAACACAGATCACTACTGCTTGAGAGCTGTCAATCTCAGTCCCCTGTTTTTCTTGGCTATTAAACCGGTAAATTTTTTTCAGTTAATAATAGGCTAACTGGCTAACAATCACAAGATACTATCTTAGCTCTTTTTAGGATCTTTTCATTTGTCTTACTACAAACATAAACTACCATACTGCCTCATTTGCTTTTAAAAATGAAATCTCAGTAGAGTAATGTTTCTCCCTTTTGGATTCTTCTTTACAGTCAGTTTTAACCCTGGCCTCTATTGAGGCTGTATTCTGAAAGATCATTAATGAAAGGGTGGCTTTCCCTTGCTACTAAACAAACCTTTTGACCCCTTTTCAGTCCTCACACTAACTGACATTTATCTGCAACATTTAACATTGTCACCGTTAACAGCACTGCTGGTCAAGGTAGGGATCAGCTGCAGCCTCTTATTTTGAAGAAGTTGGAAACATAAAAGTTAGAAATAAAATGAGATGATACAGCATATTTGGGTGGGCAGTGGGTCTGGTGAGTCATTGAGGACAAACTAGTTGAAAGACAGAGTTAAAGAAACAGAAAAAGAACTTCTCTAGACTTGGATCAGGACATCTGGAGAACTTGTTCTCAGAGCACTCTTTTTAATAAAACCAAACAAAACAACAACAACAACACAAAACAAAATCTATCTGAGATTGTTCACCCAGAATATGGGGAGAAAGAAAAGATGACAGTCATCCACCTTTTCCCTTCTTCCCATCCTCTATGACACATTTACTAACAATCTACCTTATTCTGTTAAATGCTGAATTTAACATTTAATAATGTGGTTTTCACATTAGTAAGACTCCTAACCAAATCAGAGTTTTAAGTTCACCATGAAACTTTCCCTGTATTCTAATCTTTATATCACACCCATCACCAACTCCATTATTTCCCCCTTTTTTGTCTTCCTTTTAAAGTGACAGGGGTTGGCACAGGGACTCCCCTGCAGCCTAAGTTAGCTTTGAACTTGCTGTATAGCTCAGGCTGGCCTTAATCTTACAACAATCCTCCTGCCTCAACCTCCCAAGTACTGGAGTTATAGACATGAACCACCATGACCAGCTTCTAACTTCCTTGTTTCAATTATAGGTGACTAATGCTCACTGCAGCTTGAAAGTCTCAATTTATTACTGTTTCTAAAATAACCATTCCTGTCCTCTCTTTCTACTGCTATGCCCTTGGTTCAGGTCCTCATTAATTTTCTATTAGAATAATGTTCTTTCTGGCTTCTAGCTTCCAGTTTCTCCTGAACTCAATTGATTCTGCCCAGGGCCGCCAAAATACTTTTTTTTAAAAAAGCAAATATATCAATCTCCTAGTGAAAACCACCATGGATTCCGCAAACTAGAAAATCAAAGCAGTTATCAGCTTACCTTCTGGCATGTACACTTTGTTCTCCAACTGTATTAATGTGGCAGGTTAAACAATGGTACCCAACGATGCCTTTGTCTGAATTTGCAAAATCTGTAGATATGTACTTTAATAATGAAAGAGACTTTGCAGATATGCATAAGAATCTTACAATAAAAAATGTATAACAGGGTCCAATGTCATTACAAAGGTCCTTATACTAAGGCCAGAAGTCAGAACAAAAGGAGGTGTAATGGCATGAAGAGCTTGCAGCCAAGCAGCCACAAATCAAGGACTGACAGGAACCTCTAGGAAGAGGCATGGCAAAAATTCTTCCCTGGAGCCTCAAGAATAAAATGAACCCTTCCAACCTTTTGATTTTAGCCATATAAGATTTATCTAGGACTTCTAATTTTTGGAATGAAAAATAAAAATAAAACTGTGCATGGTTTAAGCCAGGAAGTTTGTGGTAATTTGTTATAACAGCATAAGGAATCTACTATAATTCATTAGATTTTGCTACATAAATTAATATAGAACCTCAATAATATACAAGCATAAACATATGTGGCTCACATACGTTTTTTGGTGGGGGGAGGGGCTCTGCTGATCTTAGATGAATTTCACAGGGCTTGGCTCTCTGCTATTCATTCACCACTTCTTTATGTACCTCTCATTCTTCTGCAAATTTCAAGTTGCCCAGAAAATATCCTATTCATAGTAAGGAGAAGCCAAGGCACAAACTTTATTAGCCAAGCACTCATTGCTCACACATCACATCTCTGCCTTTGCATTAGTCATTATTCAAAGCAACTTACCCAAGCAAACCCTATCAAAGAACTATCTCCCTGGAAAGAATTTCAAAGTCTCTGGACAAAAGGTACAAATTTAGGGAGATTGAAATAAAGAGGTTGTCCAGTATATCTAGTTATGTACTGTTAAAAGCAGTTTTCAATAAACAAACAAGGGTAAAACAAATAAAGATAACCTGATTTGTACCCTTTACTGATTGCCTAATGTAAATACTTCCATTGTGGTTGGTTTTAAGCTACCAATATGACTCCAACAAATGCAAATCTGGGACTAAATATATGGAATGGACTCTGGTGGCCAGTCCTGCACAGAATTGAATCTTCACATTATTCAAACCAATGATTCTATGCTCCTGTAAAAACAGTACTACCAGAGTTACCTCTTGTGCTACATTTTCTACATAACATCCATCTGTCTTTATATCCTTTCCACCTTTCCAGACAAAGTCTTTACTTTTTTTTATTTTTGAGAATTTCATACATGTATACAATAAAATAGAGTTGCACCTACTCTGCCCATTTCACTTCTCTAATTTCTCCCAAAATACTCCCTTCCAACTTAATATTCCCCCACCCTGATAACTCACTGAGTACAGTTACTGCTGCCCACATGTGCATGAGTGTGGCACACTGTAGCATGGGAAAGTTACCAGTAGTCACATCCTCAAAAGAGAATCCTTCCTTCCCCCAACAACTGCTCACTGCCAATAGCTCCTCAGCAAGGGGTGGGGCCTGGAGATCACCAACCCATGTAAATTAGAATTTTGGTTGGCTTGATTTTCTGCAGGTAACCACAGCTGCTGTGTTCTTGGTTGTGGTAGCCGTGCCATGTCCACAATCCTGTATTTCAAAGCAATTTTCTCCATTCTTCAACTCTTACATTCTTTCCACCGTCCATTCCTTTTGTTTCCTGGGGTTAAGTTAGCTCTCCGATTTAGGGTTGAGTGCTCAGTCTCTTACTCTCAGCACACTAATCACCTTTGCTTCCCTGCACTGATTGATGCCCACTGCAAAAAGAAGCTTCTCTCACCAAGGCTGGGAGCAGCCCAAGTCTAAATACATAAATAGAAATATTTAGGGTGCAATTTGACAGTGTGACCATCCAGCAAAACAACTATCAGGTTCTACCCCAAGACCTATGACCTCTCCAGTCATGGGCATTTGACCAGGATTACAGTAGCAGACATGAACTTCCCTCCTGTGAACAAGCTTCAAATCCAATCAGACAGCAGTTAGTTACACCATAACCATCATGCTTTGTCTTTCATCTTTCTTGCTCCCTGTACTTCAAAGTAGAATGAGGTCTTAAAGCAGATATAGAACAGGTATTATCAACTACTTAGTGGATGGATGAAAAAGGTAAATAAGTTACTTAGCCTTATTCCACTGGTGATACTCTGACTGGCCATCATCTAAAAGAAGGAAAACAACAATAAAAGACAGCTAAGAATCATAGATGAACCAGCTGCCCAATCCAAGTAAAACTTTAGAACTCTTGAGCATGCATGTTGGGTGAGAAGTTTCCTACGGTATTCAGACTGAGTACTAAAATGAATTTTGAAAAACAAAGCAAAACATTTGCCAACATTAGGAAACAGAAGCTCTGACACCCACAGAAAATTTAGAGGCTGTTAGTGACTATAGCAGTGGCAAATGAATCTGCTTCATAATCCATTATAGTTTTCCAGAAATCCTCCATTTTTATTGTTAAGAGGAAGCCACAGCTACTATCACCTGGCAGCTATCAAGACCTGGGAATTCACATCGGTGGCAACGCGATGGTTTTCTGTGAAAAGTGCCCTTTTCTGTTCTATCATCAAAGCCATCCCTGTGAACGGGGCTGTCTTCCAACCTCAGTCTTCCAAACAGAGAGCAAGTCTGTTTGGAAATGAGAATATTGTGGAGGCAATTTTGAGAGTTTATGATCCAAGCACATTCCTGTTGTGGTGTTTGGAAAATGAAAAACTAAGATTTTCATTTCTATTGCTTTTTGTCTTTTCTTAAAACACTTGTATGCTCAGAGAAACATAACAAAATATAGATAGTCCCTTTTCTCTTAAACAAAGCATCTTTAGAATAGAAATAAAGCATTGGCACAAACGATATACATACATATCTTCCTTAACACTCCAAATACTTTTGTATATGTAGGTAGAAAGCTTACAATCCTGGAAAGTGCCCCCCCTTTTAGTGAGACAAATCATGAAAAAACATACATATATCCCTCTCTTGGTGTGTCATGTCAATCTACTCTGCTATCCTAAGGCTCAACACACACCTGAGTGGCTAAGAGCACTTGTTGCTCTTACAGTGAACTAGGCTTGGGCTTGGTTCCCAGCACCTACATGGTAGCATAGAACCATTTGTAACTCCAATTCCATTGGATCCAATGCCCACTTCTGACCTCCATGGGCATCAGAAATAGAGGTGGTACACAAACATACATACAGGGAAAACATCCATACAAGTTAAATTAAAAAGTTAACTGACAGTGCCCAACTAATACAGAAGTAGCGGCTCACAGCCATCCATTGGACTAAGCACAGAGTCCCCAGTGAAGGAGCTAGAGAAAGGACCCAAGGACAAACAACAATATGAACTAACTAATACTCTCAGAGTTCCCAGGAACTAAACCACCAATCAAAGAGTACACATGATGGGACCAATGTCTCCAGCAGCATATGTATAGCAGAGGATGGCCAAGTCAGTCATCAATGGGAGGAGAGGCCCTTGGCCTTGTGAAGGTTCTATGCCCCAGAGTAGGGGAATGCCAGGGCAAGTAAACAGGAGAGGGTAGGGTGGTGAGCAGTGGGAGGGGGAGGAGGGAGGGAACAGGGGGTTTGTTCTTATTGTTGTTTTTTGTTTTTTGTTTTGTTTTGTTTTTGTTTTTGGAGGGGAAACTAGGAAAAGGGATATCATATGACATGTAAATAAAGAAAATAAAAAAAAGAAAAAAGTCAAAATTTAAATAAACTACTGTCCTGAGAACTCTTATATATGTTGCTAGGAGGGATGAAAATTAATAAAACCACAATAGAAAATTCTACACAGGTTCCTCACAAGCTTAAAATCAGAACTACCATAGGATCCAGTAATCTCACTTCAGAGTATGTGTCCATCCATGAAACTAGTACAAATAAAAGTTAAAAATAATAATGGTAGTCATGAGGCAAAGGACTACATTTCACTTTAATCATTACATTCTATGAGCCACTGAAAATTGTGAAACAGAAGTTATGCAACTATGTCATGTCTGGGTAGTATTATATGTTAACATACAACCAATCTAATATGCGTAACTGGATGACTACACTTGGATTTGCTCATTCTGATGCTTATTTGAATATTTTAAACAGTACAAGTTATAATAATACTTATATAAAGCATAATTGCTAATGAAATAAAAGTGATTCTTTGAATTATATTAATTATAATTTTGAGTTTCAGAAACAAAGAGGATGGATTGTAAGTTCGAAATTAAGGCACACAACTGAAACCTAATTGAGTGGAGATGTAGAAACTGACCTGATACTTAGAATAGCAAAGAAGGATATTAGAAGAAAGTATGTCACAGATTTCACAGTGAATGGCACAGGCAATTTGCTTCAAGAAAGCAAAATAAGCAGTTTGAGTGTGACCAAACCTTGGAAGAGACTAATGTGGACAATATTAAGGGATGTAGTCAAGCTGGGCATGGCAGTGCATGCCTGGAATCCTAGCACTCAGGAGGTTAAGGCAGGAGGATGTTAAGTCTGAAGACTGCCTAGGCTGCACATCAAGAGAGGGAAAGAAAGAAGAGGGAGAGTAGGGATATTTTC